>CAUYSK010099514.1:0-31288 GCA_963575035.1 Avahi laniger
TTGTAGTCCCAGCTACTTGGGAGGCTGAGACAGTAGGATTGCTGGAGCCCAGGAGTTTGAGGTTGCTGTGAGCTAGGCTGACGCCACGGCACTCGCCCCAGGCAAGAGAGTGAGACTCTGTCTCAAAAAAAAAAAAAAAAAATACCTGCTGTTATGAATCAATGGAATAATTACAATAATCTCAAGGACTGTTTTAAAAAGGATTAAAAGAATATTCACAGAAATGTAATTTTAAATACAAAACATCCCACATAGTCCTTTCAGTGTAAAAGGGGCAGGGGGTGGACATGGTGAAATCAATGATTGCACTGAAGCACTGGAAGTACCTGGCAGATGGTGGGGCCCAGGGAATGTCCTTGCTGCTGAATGAATCAGCGCGGTAATCCTATCCTGGAAACCAGGCACCTGCCACTGTATCAGGTGGTTGTACACAAGCACTCTTTTGATTTGATTAGACCACCCTCTTATTATAACTATAAAAACACATGGATCTCTTCTGTTTCAGGTTCATGGGCTTTGGGGGAGGAAAAGCAGCTACATTCCAGAGCTAGTTCACGTAGTTTAAAGAGGTACAAAGCAGTGTTAACTCTCATGCATGTGAGCATATACAGAGTGGGCAAGGCATGGACCTCTTATGCCCATTTGGGGATCCTCAGGCAAGAAGAAGCCCATTTATAGAAAATGCCCACTTGCCTTCAGTAGTTATGAACATGATCAAATAATCTTTATGAGCACCTTTTCTCTGACATTTTGACTTTTACTTTAATGAAATGTACTATTTCATTAATGAAATGTATTGGGTTTGAGACAAAATGGACCATACAGAGACATCTTTTTCTTTTTTAAAGAAACTATTCACCCTAGTTTATCATAGCAGTAAATAAAAACATAAACTGTATTTTGTTTTGTACAGCCAAAGAAAATTTTCAAGAATATCCCTTTCCTGAGAAAGTTGGAGGTAAAACATGTAAAGGTCATGGCTGCTCACAGGAAGAACTATTCATTTTATCGCTTTTGCAGTGAGATGACCACTGATTGCTGTGGAGATGCTGATTGCTGTGGCCATTACTGGGCTAGCCTAGTCACCCGTAAGAGAGTGGGGCATTGGTCATCGTGGGCCCTGTGCTGTGATCTGCTTAATCACACTGCCATCATTGGCAGAGCTTGCTTGCTTAGGGAAGTGCATGGGCTCTCTTTTTTATTGAAAAGCATATTATCCAGGCTGCACTAGTATCTTCCTTAGCTCAGTCTGACTGATTCACACAGCATTCTAACCAAATAACTTGAAGATTTTACTTTTAAGCATGGCAAATGACGTTTCCAAAAGGCTGCTTAAACTCCGTGTTTCTTGTTACTTTGAATTGACCATTAAAACTTTTTTATTTTTTTGGCTTTAAGCTTAATTGCATCACCTTTTATTGTTGAATGGGTAACGCAGTTTGTGGTCCCCTGACTTAAGCTGAACAAGTGCATGATTCGTGTTTGTCACCGTAAACCAAGGATAGCCTGGCCTGTTTGTTATTTGTGTAGCTTGTCATCATTTTCTTCTCTCTCTGACTTGCTGTGGCTTGTTTTTCATAAGAAGTGATCCCACCAGATACAACCTTTTACATAGCTTTTCTTTCGGAGATAGAAAATGTCTGTCTGGGCTCAATACTTTTATAGCAGTCATTGTTCTTTGGTTTATAAGCACAATTAAATATTTATTTGATATATTATATACTTACCATGATTTATATAAGAGGGGAAAATCTTTGACTTTCAGGTAAGCAATACAAGTCCAAAAGTTTCTATAGGTTTGATTATGTTAATTGATAGGTATTTAATATAAATCCCATCTGTTGTCTACTATTGTTTTGGCCTGTTTTTTTGAGACAGAGTCTCACTCTGTTGCCTGGTCTAGAGTGCTGTGGCGTCAGTCTAGCTCACAGCAACCTCAGACTCCTGGGCTCAAGGAATCCTCCTGCCTCATCCTCCTGAGTAGCTGGGACTACAGGTATGCGCCACCACACCTGGCTAATTTTTCTATTTTTAGTAGAAGCGAGGCCTCATTCTTGCTCAGGCTGGTCTCAAACTCCTGAGCTCAAGCGATCCTCCCGCCTTGGCCTCCCAGAGTGCTAGGATTACAGGTGTGAGCCACCGTGCCCGGCCTGTTTTGTCCTTGTTAAATGTAACAGTTGTTATACCTGTAATTACTATCATTTCATTGGTCCTTGTGTGCTGTGAATGCATCCCTGTGCAGTTATTCTCTTCTGTTTGTAATAAGCCTTGGCCAATATTTTGCATCAAATAGTCATTAGGTTGTGAACCTGTGAGGCTACAGACCAGGGTCGCCCTCCCCTGTCACCGCATTGCTCAGCAGTGTTTGACACAGAACAGCTGCTCGATTCATGCTGGTAGAACCAATAGAACTTTCTTCAGCCACAGTATCCTGGCACCCAGATTCGGCAAGCTGGTCACCTGTGGGCTGCATTCGGTCCACAGATATGTTTTGTTGGGCATGAACGCTGTTCAAAAAAATTCAAATTCATAGTCAACATCTGCAATTTATGAAAACTTCCACAAAATTCTAGATTTTTGGCTTCTTTTAAATATTACCGTATCTGACAATTCTGGGACAGACTCCTGCATGGGAGCAGCAGGTTGGAGCTTAGTGTGCTTTGGACAGGGCATGCTTGTCTAGTTTGCCAGCTGCCCCACTTCAAATTCTTGGCCCCTGAGAACGTCTGAATTTGGAACCTCTGGAATAATGCCATTTAAGACAGCTTAATTATGGAATCATTAAAAGAACTTGTTCCTGAGTTGTTATCACCTGGAATGCATGATTTATAAATTGTAATCAAGTTTTTTGAGGAATTGGGAAATGTGTATTTTGTAACATACTTTTAAAAGGCTTATGGCATGATTTGAAATTCCTTTATAGGAATTTAAAGTTCTTTTGGGGTTACTTAACCAGCTGGACGGTGTTTTAGGATCCATATAAGACATTTCCAGGAGTGGGACCAGTCACATGTTTATGCAGCTCTTCTCCAAAATTTAGCAATATCTTGGAGTAGTGGATTTCAGTGTGTGGTCCCTGGACCAGAAATATCAGCATTACCTGGGAACCCATTAGAAATGCAAATTCTTAGGCTCTGCTGACCCAGATTCTCAGGAGTTGAGAATTTGTGTTTTAATAAGCCCTCCAGGTGATTCTGAACCAGTCTCTTAAGACGATGAAATATAATGCAATAATATAATAATAAAATATAGTTTCAATTTAGATTTAGTTTTTTATTTCTAAAAATTTTATTAATACTTTATTTATTCATTACCATTAATTATTAATTTATTGATTGATATATTTTATTTTATTACTGTTATTAAATTTATTAATATTAATAATTTTATTACTATTGACCAATTCACCCTGACAATTATTTAAATTTTGAACCATGAAACTTGTTATGGGCCTCATAATTGAGATTTACACAAATTATCCAGCTCAGTGAAATAGTTATGGGTTTATCCTGCTTATTTGACCAATTTTTAACTTCACTTTGCTATTGCACACGGTGTTTTTGTTTTGTAACCTCTGAGCTTCTCATATAAAGCAAAAAGAGTCTGTAGTACAGCATATCGCGCACTGAAAGCCAGTGATTATGGCATTGCTTTGCAAGTGTTCTTGAAAGGCTGGGTCAGTACACCAGGCTGCAGAGGAGACAGACCAGAATAAGGAAGGGGCTGCTGTCTAGTTTGGAGTCATGATGTTTTGGTACTAGGGTAGAATCTGAGAAAACATCTACTGGGTTCATTTATAAAATAGAATCCTGTTATCTCCAAATGTGACTTTCTTTCCCTGTATTGTAAAGTTCTTTCATGAAAGATCTGGGAAGATGAGTTAATGTTCTTCTAAAGCTAATGTAGTCATCAGTGTCTCCACTGATACTGTCTGTTTTAGGTCCTTTGATTATGAATAGGTATTTTTTTTAAAGGGAGGGGCATGTTTAATATTTGAGAGGAAAAAACATTAAAAGAGTTTTTGTATATCAGCCCAGTCATATAAACATCAGTTAAACAATTGACAAAATGTTTTGTTATCCCCGAAATTTTTCATTCTGTTACCCAAATATCTCCTTGAACAGCATCACTGGTATTAAACTATGGGACAGGGTGACCATAAGAGGGAGGCGTGGTTGTGATAAGGAGGGAAATTAGGACGAGCCTGTAAAATTTTTCTCTGTTTTCATTTACTTTGAATTAATTTTGATTCCTTGAGCCAACTGTACTCTTAGTGATCTGATCCAGGAGATATTGTCCGAGCTTTGCTGAGCAAATTATTTCTTGTCTGTAGTGCTTTTGAGACGTAACCGAGAAAACTGAATTCCAAAAAAGTCTAAGCAAGGTAAATGTTAGGAGCTTTGAACCTTTTCCTAAAAACCAGTTAGGAAGCTCTCAAAAAGAAAAAAAAAAAATTCAAAAAAGAGTTGTGTTTATTTTCTGTAGGCAGCTTCTCATAGAAAATCCTTTTCAGTAGTTAAAATTTCTAGGTAGACTTTTTGAAAGCCATTCTTTATCTGATGTAATTTCTGAAAGCTTGTAAAGTTTAAAATATTCTTCTAAAATCTTTACAATTTTAGTTTGTATTATATTTACTTAAAAACTATTTTTTTTTCCATGATTGGGTATGGTTTAGTTTATGGGAGAACAAAGCAGCTCTTTTTTTTCCTTAAAAAGTGTTTATAGGTATGCACTGAAAAGATCTCCCTCAGAATTCTGTCCTTTAGCTTCATGCTTCCTATTCCAGAATGGTCTCTGTATTCCATATACTTTCGTCTAAGAGAAAAAAAAAAGCAAGCAAACACAAAAACTTTCCCTCAAAACCCCCAAACAAACAAGAAGTGAGCATTGGTGATAAAAGAAAAGATGTATGAGTTGTCACTTTGACCAGTAGATTTATAAAATAAATACAATTCCACATTATTAAATTATAACAATAGTTTGTTATGAAACCTAAATTCTTAGTAGAAAAGAGCCTCAAAACAGGTAATCCAGACCAGGCATGGTGGCTCATACCTGTAATCCTAGCACTGTGGGAGCCCAAGGCAGGAGGATGGCTTTGGGCCAGGAGTTCGAAACCAGCCTGAGCAAGAGTGAGACCCCGTCTCTACCGAAAACAGAAAAAAATAGCCATGCATGGTGACATGCACCTGTAGTCACAGCTACTCTGGAGGCTGAGGGAGGAGAATCTCTTGAGCCCAAGAGTTTGAGCTTGCAGTGAGCTATGATTGTGCCACTGCATTCTAGCCTGGGCGTCAGAGTGAGACTCTGTCTCCAAACAAACAAACAAAAAAAACCCAGATAATCCAAACTTCAAGATAGAGTGTTGATAATTTTCTTTCACACAAGTATTTTAGGGAAGCAGGAAACGTAAATAGTGAGAGGCTGGGAGCCAGAAGAGCTGGTGAGTCCTCATGCTCAGCCTGATTCGTGTTTATGGAGAGGCTGGCCGATGTAAGGCAGTCTGCAGGTATTTGCGATTCAGAGACAACAAGAGATGCTTAGGTCTGAGGAGACTTTACTCCCCTTGTGGTAAATCAAACATAACTTATGAGTGGGGAACAGTAAGTGACAAAACCAACCAATCGCCCAACAAACAAATAATAAATAAAATAGAAAGAGGAAAGTCAATAGTTCCAAATTGAGAAAGCAAGGAATCAAGTGTTGGCACCATTGGTAGTAATCTTGAAGTCTTCAAATAACTTTAGTGCATTAACTTGACTGAGTTGAATTAAAGAAAATATTGTGCCCTTTTCTCTCTATTTCATGGGAATATTTTCACAAGCCTGTCAGAAAATAAGGACATTGGGAATAAGAGATTTTCTTTGAGTCAAACACTAATTTTTAAAAGTTCAGTTAAAAAGGGCACTACCATTTTCAGAAAGTGTGATTCTTGGTTATCAATGAAAGGCCTGATTTGGAGTGATGAAGGCCTCCTGGCTCATTGCTGGGGTACTCGTAGCTAGTAGCACGTTTTCTGTGGTTATGTGCTAAAGCCAAAATGTGGCAGTTTCACCTTAGAATATTCTTCAGAGTGGGAAGAATTTCTTTTCTTTGTAGACAATAGCAGGGTAAAGACAGGTATGTAGTTGAGCTCTGTTTACATTTTTAAAGGGGTTCTAAAAGCAGGGATTCTCTGCATGCTGTGTTCAATGTGTAAGGTATAAAAAGCTGCTTGTATAGTCACTGTGAATTTATAGACAAATACAAAACTACGCTTATGTGCATGTATTTTGAAAATCATTTGTCAACATACTATAACTTTTGAAATATGAGGAAATTGAGCAAATGTCATCGAGTTGCATCCACATTTTCATTGTCTTATATTTATTTGAATTTTGATTTATAGTTTTATTTCATTTTAACTGATCTTTTCTGTTACTTCTTTTCTTGTTTAGCATGTATACATGCAGCATATTGCCTGGCATACAGCAGGTGCTTAATAACTTTTTGTTTGAATCCATGAATTTAATATATGGACATTGTATTCTATTAAGATGTTTGCTAATATAGTCCTTTTGATGGTTCATCTTTTCCTGTTAACCATTTTTTTTCAGATATTTAAAAGGGGATTATTACAGAACATCTTAGAAAGGAAGTAATTAATATCGGTCTCTAAAAATAAAAAAAATTTAGAGAAGACAAGAGAGTGGTTGACACCTTTAAAAACAAACTGTACAATATGAAAAGTATAGGCGAACTTCCTGGGAGCGGGAGTGGCGTATATGGAGTAAAAAAGGGTAAATAAATTTTATACATGAGATCAAGAATAAATCATAAAAAATGGTTCCTGGTAGTAGAGATGCCAATACTTTAATTATTTCTCACCATGTGAATTTCTTTTCTTGGAGAGAAAGATATTTTTTATATTGATTCTTACATCATGATTGGGCCGTAAAAGTCTGAGCTAGTAATCCTCTGCCCCCCAGTGCTCATGTCCAAATGCCATGGAAATTAAAGTTGAAAGTGATTAAAGTTTACACATTGTGACACATCTTGAAATTTAAGAAATGGTATTTGTCTTGTGTATGTTTTAACATTGTTTCTATGGTTATTCTAACCCTTCTTTATCTCCTCTTTCTAGTCATACAGTTTATCAAGAAAGAAAATAGTGCACTACACCTGTTTTGACCAACGGAAAAGAGCAAATGCAGCATTTTTGATAGGTGCCTATGCTGTAAGTATTTTCTTCATAATTATTTTCTATAAGCAGGCCAGTGAAATGCCAATGCTGTCAGATAAAATCCAGTCACTTTTCCGGTGGGATTGGGAGATGGTGGAGATTATTAGCAGTTTGGGAATTGATCTGGGGTGGAAAATGTGGACTAGTGTTGATGGGGTGTTTGCAGTCTAGATTTTATTTTCTAGCAGTCAGTGAGAGAATTTTGGAATTGCAATGTGTAGCTTGGATTCCACAGTTGTTATAGGTGTTTTAATAAAAAGAGTGTCTAGCAGGGACATTTCCAGGAAAAAAATATGTATAATATGCGTGTGTGTGTATGAATAAAATATAAAATTATGGAAGATTTTTAAAGACATTTGAGTGGTTCCTGTTTGGGGAAAGAGGAAATCCTAGATTTTACAGTAGAGGATTGTTATTATTTTTATCATTCATTCATTCATCTATGCAAATGTTTGCAATAATAATGGGCAAATAGTATAAATCCTACATATGTTACAGCCTCCCTAATAACTAGATAAGACTTTTTAAAAAATAATTTTGATTAGAAATTTTGTTCTCTGCATGCACTAAAATGTCAATTCCACATGACCCATGCTACAGAGTTTTGAAGGGATGTTTCTGGAATTTTCTATATATACTGGGATTGGGCAAAAACATAGAAGGTAGAAACCATCAAGGCTAAAACATACTTGCAACCTATAATATCTTTTCAGGGATATGTGTGTTATCCAGTTAGGAGTATGCTGGTATAAAGGTAGGGAGAAGAGAGGTGTCGTTTCTCCTCGTCATTGGGGAGGGGCTGTGCTGCTCTGAAGCCTTGGAAGCAACACTGCTGTGTGGCCTTTCAAGGGCCTTATTCTAAAGACCTCGGTGGAAGGGGCACTAGCTACTGGACATCAAACTCTTCCACGTCAACCCAAAAGCTCTGGGGGGGAAAAGCCCAGCGGATTGTTGGAAAGGCTGTCAACTGCTGCAGGGTGAGGCTGAGAAGAGAGAGAGGCTGTCAGCCAGGCTGGGACCGGGCCTTGCTTCTAGCACTGAGGAGCCCATCTCTGCCCACTTGTCCTCCCTTGACGTGGCTGCAGCAAAGCCTTGGGCCATTCCTTGTGGGACTGTTGCTTTTTCGCGCTGTAGATGATAGCATGGTATAGTACACAGAACAGTTGCTAAGAATCAGAAAAATCAGTTTTTCATCCTGAAGGGGCTCTGCGATGATGGGCTTTATCTTTCTTAGCGTTATGCAGTTTCCTTATCTGTAAAATGAGAGGGTTGGATATAAAGACTCCTACATTTCATTGCGATTCTTAGGATACTAGGATTCTTTGTAGCGCCAGCCAGGCTATTGCTTTTATTTTAAGAGCACACATGAAAAGCTAGGTGTTGGCATGAAGGTTCCGTGAAGTGCTGGTAAGCTGAAGTAAGCGGGCATGCTTATCTTTTTGCTTTACATTGATAATTGCTATTCATTGAAAGTGATGATTGACTTTGTGATTAAAATATAGAGAGCCTGTATCATCTCTGGATCCATGCTTTGTAAACAAGCGTGTCTTTCCTGCAGGGGTTTGCAGTGCTTTGGGAACATGTTATTTGTGGATCCTTTGTCATAAAGGACTGCCATCAAGAAGAGGTCATCTGCTGTTCTTCTCATTTCTTTTTCCCTCTTTCCCTCCCTCGCCCCTTCTCTTTCTTCTTTCCTTTTTAACTCCTATCCTTCCTGTTTTGTTGGTGTGGTCTTTCAGCAGGGTACCTCTAGAATTTTGAAAGGAATTTTAGTTACAATAGATGCACTGAGCTTGTGATAAAGTACTCTGTGGTAAAATATGTCTTCTAATGCAGAAGTTTCCACCACTTTAAAGCAACTGAAGGGAGAAAAGCATCCCGGCACTGTGGATGGAAGCAGTGCTGAGTACGGCATGAGCTTGTCTTACATGCCATTTACAGTCCTGAGAAGGAGTGTAGAGTGATTATTCTTGTATTGGTCATTTCCAAATTGATTTTCTTTTCTAATTTTAGAAATGCATTCCCCAGAAAGCTTTTCGACACAAACTCTTAATAAAAATGAAACTAAGAATTACAGTCTATTTTTAAAGAGAATTTGATGCCTGCATATCATCTGTGTGCCTTAATTGTTGACACAATTAAGAAGCTAGTCAATTATGTGCATTCTTCATACATCTCAGTTAGATGTCACTTATGTTAAATGTTTCTAGTTGGACAAGTCTCAAAATAGGGGAATCTTCTCCGGATGCAAAGGACCTTTACCTTTGGAGCAGCCACATAGCCTATATGGGGCAAACTAGATAGGTGTGTTTCATCAGAGAGAAGTTCTTAACAGTGAAGTTGTTCCTCTTTTAAAAATGTGTAATCACCCTCTCTCAAGGGGCATTGACTGATAAAAATATTATGTATTAAAACAGGCTTTTCTCCCTGAGCCTTATTTTTCTCAATTGTAAAATTTGGATAATCCCAGGGTTTCCTTATCTACCTCACAGGATTATTATGAAGATCAAATATCCAACTGCCTGTCTGATAGCTCCACATTATATATAAATGATACCTCAGATTTATTGTGGAAAAACAGGAATTTTTATTCTTTCTTTCTCCAAATATATTTATTTCCCCATTTTCTTTGTAGTAAATGGGCTACCATTAGTGACTTGCTAAATCAAAAGATAGTAGTCATTTTGATTTCTTTTGTTTCCTCAGCCCACATTAAACTTTTTCATGAGTTTGGCCAGCTCTACCTCTGAATCATATATCGAATCAGAATACATCTTTCCATCTCTATTGCTGTCACGTAGCCCGAGCCACTGTCATCGTTTTATCAGGATAACCACCAAGGTTTTATATGTCATCTTCTTTTTTACATTCTTGCAGCCTTTAATTTGGTTGCCACACAATTATCAGAGTAATCTTTTAAAAATATAAATTAGATCCTCTCATTACCCTGTTTCAGATCTAATGATTGCTCACTCTTTTTGGCATAAAATTTATTCTCCTTACTAATGCCATTAAGATCCTTTCTGATCTGACCCTGTCTGCCTCTGTGATCTCCTTGCTTGAGATGTTCTTATCACGCTGGCCTTCTAACCATGAAAATCCTATGATTGCTGCCACCAAAGGGCCTTGATATTTCTGCTTTCTCTCTGGAATGTTCTTCAAAACTTTGCATGCCTGGTTCCTTCTAGTGTTACCTTCTCAGAGAGATTTTCTCTCAAATTCTACCCTGTAACCCTCACTCCTAGTCACCCTCTAGCCCTTTACTGTTTTATTTTCTTTACAGCATGCTGCTATTACCTTGTTTGTTTACATATTTACTCGCTCATTATCTCTTTCCCAGACTAGAGGGTAGGGACCTTGTCTGTTTTGTTCATTGTTGTATATAGAGGGTGATAAAATATTTAACAAGGGATTAGACCTAGATATTCACCAATTGAATTGGAAGGTGGCCACAAAGCCGGGGCAGGATCCTGGAGGCTTCCTGCTTTGCTAATCATGGGAAGTCTAGGGTGGGGGTGGGGTCCCAAGGAAGAGATGAGGGTGGCCAGTGTGGAGTGGGGCGGGGTATTGTGGGCAGCAGCTATTTACCAACTGGTATGGAACTATTTCAGTGTTTGAACACTGAGTATCTGCGTAGACCTATGCTTGGCACATAAGAGGTGCTCTATAAATGTCCACTGAATGAATGAATGATGGGATGAAAAAATAAGAAAGAAAACAGGCAATATATGGGAAACTCGCTGAAAAAGATCAAGTTGGACATAAAATGTAAAGTGATGCCTTCTCCATTACCAGAGTATATGTGCTAATGACAGGCCAACTGTGCCAATGAGCAAAGCCAAGATCATAGACTAAGGGTAGTACCTGGTATACAAAGTCATATCGCTACCTTGCTTTTTCTTTTCTTTTCTTTTTTGTTTTTAATAAACTTGTATTTTCCCAATTTTTTTATCATGATAAAATACACATAACATAAAAGCTCCTATCTTAATCATCGCTAAGTGTCCATTTCAGTGGTGCGAAGCACTTCCTACTGCTGTGCAGCCGTCAGCACACCTCGCTCCTGAGTGCGCCGCCATGCGGCAAGCGTGCTGTGCCTGCAGTCGGGTCTTGCTGTGGTTTCTCTGTGAGAAGATGACTCCAGGTATGTCACAGGAGCTTTTGTGGTTCTGTTTCTGTATAAGAGGAGAGCCTAGGTGGAGGAGAGTCTTTCTGTGCTTTATCTCCTTGGGCTGTCGTGAGGGTCTAAGAGGAGATAAAATATAGACCATCGTGTTCAGTAGGGAAGCCATGGAGAAGGAAACCCTTCTCTGTGGGTGATCTTAAAGCCAGAGTTGCTGGAGTGATGTGGCCACCAGAGATTACAGTGACACTTAACAGATGATAGGTACCCATTTCAAGGAAGTCCCTAAGCTGTGACATTGTGCTCCTTGAAATGGAGGGCTCAGGTTCAAGAAGAGACCCACTTTGCCAGAAAGGTGTTTTCCTTCCAGGGCATCACTCAGTGCAATTTTAGAGTTAGGATGGTTAGATCATTCTAGCATCCAAACACTCTCATATGAGTTTGAAGAAGATAGCTTTTAAAGATGAGTATGAACTAATTAGGTTCTTGCCAGGTGCTTAAAAACCAAGTCCTCGCTAGTACCTGCATTATTATACTCTGTTACTTTCAGTTCACAGGCCTATGGCAAGACAGTCCAGGAGAATTTAGATTAGGTCACGATGACTAAAGAATTGGGAAATCATATGAATGAGGAGAAGTTAAAATAAATGTTATTGTTTAACTTAGAAAATTAAGTTCGGGGTTAAAGAATTAAGACTCTCTTTTCAGCTGTGTGAAGGAAGCTTAAACAGAGGTGGTAACCACATTGTGTTTTCCTTAACCCACTTGTTAAGTCCTGGCCTTGCTAAATGAGAGGTCTACATTATGCATTAACTGGGACTAGCCTGAACCACATCTCATGTCTGAATTGGGGATGGCACGGCTGAGGTTTATAGATTTTCTAACCATGTCTGCATCTGCTGTTTATTTTGTAGACTACTTAAATGGCCTGAAGAGTTATATTCTACTCCTATGTCTATGACTAATTGCGAAGAAGCCATTCTCCATCTGGCATAGCGGCTAAGAGCTGTGACTTTAACATAGCCGCGGGCTTGCTCAGCTGAGAATCCAGCTGTTAGTTTTATGTCCTGAGCAAGTTACTGAACTTACCCAAACACTGATTTTTTTCATCTTTGACATAGGGATAATAACCCCTTATTTGAGTTGTAGTGAGGACTAAAGGAGGTCATGCATGTGTGGTGTCTGGCATTGTATGCACTTCCGAATGTCTAGTTGTTCTGGCAGGGAAACTGTGCGGCCTTCCAAAAAGTTTTCTGAGCCGGTCTCCTACCTCCTGTGCTCACTCAGGCTACCCCCTGAAGATCTGATGGCTGCTTCCTCACTTTCTGTCTGTTTGTCTTCCCCCCATCCTCCCACCATCCCATTTGAGGCTTAAATCTTCCTTGGCTCAGTGGCACTCAGCGGGCTGCTAATCGGATTATTGCTTACTGTAATTCACTGGAAGGTGTGAGTCTGAGCCCCTTCCCCTTGTTATTTGTATTTTAAAGGAAGAACTAAACCAAATGAATTTCTTATTTGTGAGATGTGTAGGTAGGTATTCATTAGCTCAGTAAATATTTAGCTCCTATGAGCCCTGCCTAGCACTGTGGTAGGCCCTGGGGAATAAACAAAGAAAAGAAAAAGAAAAAAGCAATGTCTAGCTTCAAATGGGGCACAGATGAGCGATAGATAATTGTGAAATGTGCAGTAGGTGCAAATTTGGATAATTATGAATTCATTCAACACGTGTTTTTCCAGCTGTTATCATGCAACAGAGGAGTCGAGGACACTAAGGTGAATGACCGCTGCCTTCTGGTGTGGGTGTGCAGGAGGCCTGGAGTCAAACCTAGAGAGAGGGAAGGGTCAAGGATGGCCCGTCCCAGCAGGCCAAGTGGTAAGGGGCTGTCAGACGGGGGAATAGCTTGAAGGTGAGGATGATGCTTTTTCTGGTCAAGAGGAGATTAATTATTTTCAATTTTTTATTTTGCTTTAAAAATCTGGTGTGAAAGGGGATAATTTAATGAGAAGATGGGGTCTTTTTTTTCTTATAATTAAAAAAAACTTTAAAAAGTGGCATAACTACATTATAAAGAAAAATCAGAAAATTCTCCTGCGGTTACATCACTCTAAATCTGAACTATTTTTTAGATGTAATTGCAGTGTAGTTTTGTGAGCTTTTTTACACTTAGCCCACGTGTTTTGCCATTTGCTACTCAGATGATCAAATATTAATAATGTTCCATTTAGAGGGTTTAACATCACTTGTTTAATATTTTAGATTTCCTTCAAAAATTTTTATAATGTGACAAACATCTTCTGCATTATAAATGTTTCTTTTTATGGATTTTTGTCTAATTCTAAAGATAAAAATCCTAGAAGTAGGATTAATGGATTTTAAAAATCAGCACTTTTAAGGCTCTTGGGGTATATTGTTATATTTAAGCTAGTTTATACTAAATTTGGTATTATGTGAAATTTTTAGTTTCATATACCTTTGCATATTGGGAATGAGTGTTATAATTTTAGAAATTTAATTGATGAAAAATGCTACCTCATTGTTTTACTAATCATTTCTTTGATTATTAATGAGGCTCATTATTGTTGTAGTTTTATTTATAGGTTTACTAACTTTGACTGGTTCGTGTTTTAAGTTTGTTTCCTGTAATTGGACCATTTAAAAGTTGAACAGTGGCAATTGATTTCTTTCCTTTAAAAAGGAAGTCATTTACCTGTCTCTCACTTTTAGTAATAGATGCAGACCACTAGAAATCATGCCTGTCATTTGAAGTTTCCTTGATAAATTAGGAAGTCTATAGACCTTAAGTTCTGTTACTCATCAAAATGCTATATTAATAAGTATTTCCGTATGCCTGAATACAAATATGGTTAATTGGAACTGCTGATAATGAACCTATTGTTTATTCAACACTGAACTGTCTGCTAAATATTCAGAAAGTTATATTCAGAACAGTGTTCTTTAAAAATGGTTAGAGGCTGGGCATGGTAGCTCAGGTCTGTAATTCCAGTACTTTGGGAAGTCCAGGTGGAAAGATCTCTGGAGGCAGGAGTTGGAGACCAGCCTGGGCTATATAATGAATGAGCTCTTATCTCTAAAAAAAGTAAAAAAAATTTAACTGGGTATGGTGGCGCATTAGTGCTTGTACTCCTAGCTACTTGGCAGGCTGGGGTGGGAGGATTGCTTTAGCTGAGGAGTTCAAGGCTGCAATGAGCTATTATTGTGCCACTGCACTCCAGCCTGGGCAATGGAGTGAGACCTTATCTCTAATAAATAATTAAAATTAAAGCAAAATAAAAGTGGTCAGAGTGTGTACATATTTAAATCACTGGTGGACATTGATATACCTGGTCAATTAACTGTGAATTTGTTTTTCTTTTTATTGTTTGGACCAAGTATGTTATTTTTCTTATTCTCTAACTCAATTTATCCATAAATTGTGATTTCAGAACTTCTTTAAACTGTCATTAAAAACTATAGTTTAAAAAAAGGTCATATAGAGGTAAAATTATTGAGAAAAATGTTCAAAGTAATAAAGGCATTTACTTTAAATATGTATTAAAATAGTAATATTAATATAATGGGTGTCAGCTACTAGTGTTCTGTTATCCTTCTGTGTCTTGTTGGTAAATCTAACAGATAGTGTTTGTTTCTGCTATAGAAATTTTTGGAGAGGAAGGGAGGGGTGGTGCCGGGCTGGGGCAGGGCACTTTCCTGTTTTCAGTTCCTTCCTTTCATAGTTTGATCAGTAAGAACCCTTTTGTAATACTGCCTGTAAATGGGTCAGTCTTTTATCCTTGTAGGCCTGGATTTTTGGTGGCTTTAAAACAGAACAGGCTCCCTAAAATCAAAAAGCATTTTCAGTTTCATACTCTTTGAGACTGGAGTTCTGTTAGTCTTCTGCATGTGAGTAGAGCAGTAACATCTCTTAGTCAGCTCTGCTTGCATGTTTCATTTAGCTGTGGCTAGGGAAATGAGCTGTTTGCTTTTCATTTGTGGAAGGTTTGTTTCTCAAGTTAGACTGCATAAATCTTTTCAGTGGTTTTTTCTTTTCTTTTTTCCGTTTGGCATCCTGATAACAAGCTTCTTCTGTTTGTGAATAAACTCTCCAATTTATACAGACATATAGAGTTACACACACATACACACACATTCATTGTATTTAGTGCTGTATATTTAGTAATGATGCACTATGTATGCTTACAGTAATTTATTCACAAATTTCTAAATCTTACTGGAATGACATATACTTTCTGTGTGAAAAAACTCACATCTGTTTCATTTATATAATGAATTAAGGGGATGTACTCTTTTAGCACTTGAAATTATTTATTTATGTGTTTATTATCTCTCCCTTTAAGGGAAGGAACTTTGTCTTATTCCCCACCATAGCCCCAGCATCTAGAACAGACTCTGACACATCCTGAGTGCTTAATAAGTCTTTCTGGAATGAATGACTGGATGTTTACTTGATAAATAAGCCCTAGTTGATTATCTTCCACAATTTTGTGGAAGTTTAATATGGAGTAATTTAAAAACTGAGTGCTTAAGCATAAATTATGAAGTCAGTACTAATTGTAAAAATAACAGCAAGAATCACAGTGTTTTAAGGCATTATTAATTTTCTTAAAGTTACTGAGTAAAATAAGATGTTTTATATAGAACTAAAATGGGCTTTGTTAATACTGTATATATTAATACAAACATTTGAAATTAGTATTATGGATGATAATCTTAATTTTAGCCCCAGCATAATTTCTGTTTTTCTAAATAGGTGAAAATCCTTATTTATACATATGAGTAGTTGTTAACAAATGTCAGTATTTTTTTAACAGCCATTCTTGCAGACTCAGAATAATGTTCAGTAAGAAGTAATTCAAATGCTCAAAAGAGGAATACTAGAAAATTTTTAATCAGAGTTGAATCTTTAAAAATTTTAACTACGTACATTCATTATGAAAAAAAGAAATCAGAAAAGAGGCACTCAAAGCCCTGAAGACATTATCCATTATCAGAGTGTGACTCGAAGTGTGTTTACCGTGCCTGATGTGACAGCATGTCCTGTACATGTGCACCTGGGCTTCAGCTGGCATTGGCCCAAGTAGAGGCCATCAGTGTTCAATTTTATACAAATATCTGGGCAGAGCAGGCTCACATTTACGCATGTCTCCTGTGCAGAGCTACAGGCTTCCTAATCAATGAGATGTTTACTATATACACAGAAACTGAAGGTGATTCTTTTAACTTTTATGCAAAATGAGATTATTTGGCTGCCTGATAATTGCACCATGGTAAAATTTAATACTGAATGCATTTGTTATGTCTACTGTTTTCTCTTAGTTTAAAAGTAAACATGTTAATTAAAAAAAAAATAGACCCACTTTTGCAGGAATGCTGAAGTATCTCCACAGGGAACTCACTAGGAGGAACCCTGCTCCAGTTCTTCTTTCTCATGTTTCAGTTGGAGAATCTGAACCTAGAGAGGTTGATACCTTTGTACGATGTCAAACCCAGTTAGTGAAGAGAAAGGCAAGAATCCAGATCCCTAAGTTCCTAGGTGGGAGCTTTATCCAGTCACAGGGAGTAACTGAGCACTGCTAGTCTTGGAACAATACACTGCATCTAAACCATAATCGTCTGCAGAAGATTAAAAATGACATATAGTGTGAAAGGGTAGAACTTTCCAGTTAGTAAGCAATGTTGTAGGCTGGGCGAGGTGACTCACACCTGTGATCGTAGCGCTTTGGGAGGCCAGAGTTGGGAGGATCACTTGAGGCCAGGAGTTAGAGACCAGCCTGAGCAAGAGTGAGATCCAGTGTCTACAAAAAAATAGAAAAATTAGCTGAGTGTGGTGGCATACTGCCTGTAGTTGCAGCTGCTAGGGAGGCCAAGGCAGGAAGATCGCTTGAGCTAGGAGTTGGAGGGTGTAGCACTCTAGCCTCAGCAGCAGAGCAAGACTGTCTCAAAAAAAGAAAAAAAAGAAAAAAGCGAAAAGCAGTGTTGTAGTGTTTCCAACACATTAGCCGTGCAGTTTGTCGTCCAGGTAGCATCTGAGCTTTCATTCTGGCTAATGGGGCTAACACCCCAGATACCTCTGTGTACCAACCAGGTGCAGTAGCAGTTCTTATATTTACTTTGGTGATGTCTGTGGACGTGTTTGGGTAGGTCTAAGTGTAAGGAGGGATGGGGAATAGCGGAATCAAGGGTGACATGAAGTGGGTTGGGCTAGTATCTCAGGACAGAGTTTTTCAAGCTTTTTTCACTGTAATCCACTGTAAGAAACACATTTAGCATTATAGCTTAGTACACATACACATATCCATCACATGTATAATTGAAATAAAAGGTCCACGAAACCATTTTTACCTTACAGTGTGTGAAGAATACTGATATTTTATACTCTGTTCTATTTTATTTTAAGAAATTGTCTTTACCCATAAAACTGATTTCTCTGCTCACTAATGGGTTGTGACCTGCAGGTTGCAAAACACAGCCATTGGAGAATCTACCGACTGTGCTTAGATCCAAAAGGTACTTACATGTTTTTTAGGGCATCGATTTTGGCACTGAATGTGCAGGTGATTGTTTGGCCCATCCAGGTTAGTCTACAGTTAGCGCGAACAGCTTGAGGAAAACTGAGTGTTCTGAACTCCTCAGAGGCTCTCATCTCTATCAAGATGTGCGTCTGGCTTCAGATCTTTCTTTTTCCTTTAATTCAGTTGCTACTTGGTTCTTAGGATAAGTTGAGTTTGTTTTAAGCCTTTCAGTAATCTTTTGAAATGTATCTTTTCTTAATCTCACTTTTATTTGAATCATTATGGTACTCTCAAATTCTTTCCATACTCCTCTCTTCTTCCTGGCAGCCAAATGTGCATTTATTCAGCTTAGGACAACCTTGAACGAGAAAAGCCTGTGCTTGGGTCAACACTGAGAAGCCTGCCTCCCTGGGTCTGTCATGTTAGTGCCTCCTTTGGCTTAGTTTCTAAGTTCGTGCTGCTAAATTATATAATGCTCTATTTACCTCATGACATCTAACCTTAAACCTTAGGTTTATAAGGGTTTTTTGATTTGATAATTTTAATCTATGTAAATTTTATTTAAAAAATTTTTTCAATTTGATACAATGAGTAAAATTGTGGCCTTTTCCCCATTTGGGAAAGTGAATTAATACATTAAAAACCATCTCCAGAGGTACTTTCTGAAATTTTAAATAAAGAAGGCGCTAACTGCAACTCCTGTTGAGGTTGCTATGTGTCAGCTGTTCTAAGGTTGTTAGTACTCAAAACATGGTTGCCACGCTCATAAACTTAGACCGTGTCCACGTAAATTACTGGGTTCCCATGTTAGTGCTGCTCTGGTCCTGCGTCTTTCTTAATTCTCTTTCTCATCACTCCTCTGCCTTATCCTTGCTTCCCCCCAGCCCCCCATAACAAATACTTGTAGGGCCTTTGAATTTTCATAATGGAAATCCAGGCTTTTAATTGATGAGGACCTAAAGCCAGGGATATAGTTATCCCATGGGTAATAAAAGTAAATGGTAGGGCTGGGAAAATGTAACCTCAGACTCAGAGAAATATTTAGAGGTGCTGCAGTACCTTGTGGAATTATTTAATAGGAAGAAACATTTGTGGTTCATAGTTTGAAGTTAATGGGCAGACAGACAAGCCTTTCCTATGTGAATATACACACTGCAGGATGAATCAGACTTACAATTCTTTTGAGAGCGGGTGTGTGAGTCATTTAGTGGGCCTGCTCTGGGAAATTTCTTAGTTAATTAAGAAAACCATAATCCTCTTCTCAGATACACCTTTCCTGATGTTTTTTTCCTTAATTTGTCTGCCTACCCCTCTCTCACCCTCCTACCCCCAGCTGTTCACTTTGTCATTTCCTTACTACCAGACCCAGAATACAGCTTCGTCTTAGTTTTTCTCACCTTATCTTGCAATTCATTATGTATAATATGATCTACTAGAATTGTCAAATTTTGGGTCTGAAAATGTTTTATTTATTTTTTTAAATTGACCATAATAACATCAATATTTAAGGAGTACATAGTGATGTTTTGATACAGATTAATCAGCATATCAATCATCTCAGCCATTTATCATTTCTGTATGTTGGGAACATTCAAAATCCTCCTTCTAGCTATTTGAAACTATATAATATATTTGTTGTTACCTATAGTCACTATATAGTGGTGTAGAACATTAGAACTTACTTACCCTATCTAGCTGGAATTTTTTATCCTTTAATAACTCTCTCCCTATTCCCCCCACCCCCTACCCTTCCCAGCCTCTAGTATTCTCTGTTGTACTTTTTATTTCTACGAGCTTTTTAAAGCTTTTTAGAGCTTCCACGTATGAATATCTCTGCTATTTTAATGAATAAAGGAATGAATGAGAAACAACCCTGGAGGGAATTTAGATTCCCAAAGGCCACCGATTTTGTGTTAAAGAAGAAATGATGCAGAGGGACTCTAAGCTCAGGGTCTTCCTCATACCACTTCCACCCCCAGGCCCTGCCCTTTATTGTTGTCTCTAGGGTCCCAGCTGTAAGGCTTTTGATTTGAAATCAAATGTTAAAACATATGGGAAGGGACCCATCCTGTACAAAGAATTTTGGAATATGCTGTACCTCCCTAATAGTATCATGGGGTATTATCTGTCTTGGAATTGGGGAGGCCTTAAATCTCATTAGTTTGAATGTGGTAAAGTATTTATGTTCCCTTTAGAAATGTCTGAAATTTTGAGAAAATTCTCAGTTCCTGCAAGTGAGTTATGGTTTTGGCAGTGAGCTACATATTTTACCCAAATTTTAAGGCTTTGGTCCCCTCTCTGCCCACTCCTGAAACACATCTGTGAAATGTAATGGAAATGGTGACAAAATAGGGATAACATTTTAAAAGTTCCCCAAATCATTTTGTTTTACTGCCTCTAAGTCAGATATATGAATTAAAACAAAAAACCCAAAACTTTTAAAATATCCTGGCATTGGGCTGTGCTATTAATATCATTAGCACATAGTTTTAAAAATATATATTAATATTAGATGTTAGATTTTACATGTGTACTGAATGATGAAAGTATTTTTCCTTTACAGAAAAGGAAATCAGGTTTAAGTTGTTGATTAAGATTCTTTTGTTACAATTAAATTTTTTGAGATTTACCCAGAATGGGAATCACAGGACTCCTTCTATTAACTCCATTTTACTTTTTTGCCTTTCTTTTTTTTTTTTTAAGGAACATTGGTTGCCCTAGATCTCAGGTTAAGTACAAAAACTTCAGGATGGGATTGGAGGGTCTCTGACCTTTACGGTGTCTACTCTAACAGTCCAGAGAATAACTTCTCCTCTGAAGAACTACTCTAGTGGAGCTGTGTGCAGCGATTCTTTGTTGAGTTGCAGGAACAGACACACCTCTCTCCTCTCCACTCCCCATCCTCATCCAGAGAGAGGATGACCCAGAGAGATTAAAGTCTCTTGTCACAGGAGGCAGGACTGGCAGGGACAAGAACCCCTCTATCATTGATATTCCAGTCCTCTTCCTCTCTACCTTAGCAGCCCGAGCTGACTTAGACATCACTCATCCATTGTGTAAAATAACCAGTTACCTCTTTTCTCATCGACCACTACTTCTTTTATCTCTGTGTACCTCTCCCTCTCTGTTCTTGTTTTTTTCTATTTCCACCTATTTCTCTTTCCTCTGTTCTAACCACTTCTCTCCTATTGCTGTGTTTTCCCTTCTTCCTCCTCCTCCTCCTTTCTTAATTGGCTAGTATATAGATTGGCAGTATTGTCATAATTGGAGTTTTCTGGTTGTTTGTAACAGAAACGGGTCCTGACTTACTGAAGCTCAAAACTTAATAATTTTCCAGGGAGTCTGGTCCAAAGGGGGAAGTAGAGGGCTGCTGTAACCTTCCCTGTTTAATAAAAACTCTGTATTCATTTTAAGGGGAGATAATTTTTCCTTCTTCCCTTCTGTCTGGTTCATTTGTTCATTCTTTCATTGAACGAACATTCATTGAGCACTTAGACTAGACACTCTTCTGGGCTCTAAAGATATGGCAATGAACAAGAGAGAAAAAATCCCTGTCCTCACAGAGCTTAGATTTTGCTGGGAAAATAAATCAAGGGTCAGTGAAGCCCCCTCTTAGGTGGTGACAATGAAGCCGAAAAAGAGGAAGAACATTTAGGCAGAGGGAACGGCATGTGCAAAGGCTTTGGGGTGGGAACAAACTCGGAACGACTGAGGAACCCTGGCAAAGCCGCTGCGGCTGGAGCAGATGCGGAAGAGGCTACTGCAGGTGATGAGGGCTGAGGTCCCTGCTGGGCTTGTATGCGAGAGTGAGTGTAGACTGTAGTCTCCATGACCTGTGGAGCTGTTAGAGAGTTGAAATGATCTGATTTGCACTTAAAAACACTGTATAAACTCATCTTTTAGAATGCTACTTGAAGCTCTATATGATAGGATGATCTACATGATTCAGATTTCTCTCTTTTTTTTTTCTTTTATTGTCCCATAACATACAGAACCATTCATCGATTTCTCTTATGCTTCTCTGCCATAGTGGTCTGATTTCCCTGCCACCTTCCCTATCATCTGCATTTTTATGTCCCTAAAATATAACTCGGTGCCTACAGGTCGACATGTGAACTGAGAGGTGGATTTGTTACATGGGTGGTGAAGGACACTGGCAAAGGCTGTTGATGTTGTCTTGGAATTTCATTGAGAATGTAGACCTTTGTTTTTATATCAACTGTCTCTTAAAGCTAAGGGAATCATGTTTACTTATTTACTTAAAAAATTTTTAAGCTTATTTTTAATTAACATAATAATTGTACATATTTATGGAGTACAGTATGCTATTTCAATACCTATATACAATGTATATTGATCAAATCGGGATATTTTGCTTATCCGTCACCTCAAACATTTATCATTCCCTTTTGTTGGGAACATTCAAAATCCTCTCTTCTAGCTATTTGAAAATATAGGATAGATTATTGTTAACTCTAGTCAGCCTGTGGTGCTATAGAACACTAGAACTTATTCCTCTTCTGTAGCTGCGATTTTGTATCCATTAGCCAACCTCTCTCTGTATTCCTCTTCCCTCTTCCCAGCCTCTAGTAACTACTATTCTGCTCTGCTCCTATGAGATCAACATTATTAGCATCCACATATGAATGAGATCATGTAGTATTTATCTTTCTGGCTTATTTCACTTAACATAATGTCCTCCAGAGTCATTCATGTTGCTGCAAATGACAGGATTTCATCCTTTTTTATGGCTGAGTAATATTCCATTGTATGTGTATGCATACCACATTTTCTTTATGGATTCATCTGTTGGACACTTAGGTTGATTGTGTGTCTTGGCTGTTGTGAATAGTGCTACAATAAACATGTGAGTACGGATATCTCTTGAACATACCGATTTCCTTTCCTTTGGATAAATGCCTAGTAGTGGGATTGCTGGATCATTCGGTAGATCCATTTTTAGTTTTTTGAGGAACCTCCATACTGTTTTCGATAATGTCTGTACTAATTTATAGGGAATAATGTTTATTTGTAGTTCTGTAGTATAATTCAGGTATTTAGACTTCTGATTTACAAAAGGATAATAACTTAGTGGTCCCCAATCATAATTATGTAATATAATAAATACCCATAGGCCAAACCTCATATTTGGTGAATTAGAATCTCAGGGAGGAGAGGTCAGGATATCTATATCTTTTCTTTTTCTTTTTACTTTATAAAAAGTTTTTAAAATTTATTTTTTTTTTATTTCTTTTTATTTTTATTTTTTGAGACAGAGTCTCACTTTGTTGCCCTGGCTAGAGTGAGTGCCGTGGCGTCAGCCTAGCTCACAGCAACCTCAGACTCCTGGGCTCAAGCAATCCTACTGCCTCAGCCTCCCGCGTAGCTGGGACTATAGGCATGTGCCACCATGCCCGGCTAATTTTTTCTATATATTTTTAGCTGTCCAATTAATTTATTTCTATTTTTGGTAGAGACGGGATCTCGCTCTTGCTCAGGCTGGTCTCGAACTCCTGAGCTCAAACAATCTGCCCGCCTCGGCCTCCCAGAGTGCTAGGATTACAGGCATGAGCCACCGCACCCGGCCTAAAATTTATTTTTATGTAAAGATTTTTTTTTTTTAGAGACAGAGTCTCACTTTGTAGCCCAGGCTGGAGTGCACTGGCTTCATCATAGTTCACTGTAGCCTTGAACTCCTGGGTTCAAGCAATCCTCCCACCTCAGCCTCCCAAAGTGCTGGGACTACCGGCGTGTGCACCCACACCTGGCTAACTTTTAAAATTTTTTGTAGAGACGGGGCCTCCTTGTATTGCCCAGCCTGGTCTCAAACTCCTGGGCTCAAGTGATCCTCGTGCCTGGGCCTCCCAAAGTGCTGGTATTACAGGCATGAGCCACTGCACCCAGCCAAGGATATCTATGTCTTAAAACAGCTTTAAAGGTTTTGGTGAGTAATACTTAAAGTTGGGACTCCCTGGATTAGAAGATCTGAAATAATATAAAAGGTATACTCGATGAAGTCAGGAACATAATTGCTTTGATCTTGGTATTTTCTATGGTGCCTGGTACCGGCAACTCTTTGATGAATGAAGACATGAATTACCTGTGTGTAGAACTGTGGAGAAGTTTCTGCTTATCTCCTTCTTTTCCTTTCTTTTTCCCCTTCCTCATTTTCCTTACTGCTAGTAAACCTACAGTGCAAAGTTGCTGTTGATCAAAAGATGGCGGTGGGAAATTGCTGGCCAGGGGTGAAGGGGGGCTGTTTTCTGGAAGTGGTGAGGTCTACCTATAGTAGTGAGCCAGGATGGGAGAGAAGTCCCCAGCAGCTGTAGGGAAGGTGGGTAGACTTCCTATATATATATTATGTATACTGGATGTGTATACAATAGATTTGTTGGTGAGTTAAAGTTACTTTTTTAAAAAAATTGATAGAATTACACTGAGAATTAAGTTACTTTTATTTAAGGAGTTGCCTTTACTCATTTCAATTCTACTATTTGTGGAATTAGTAAACTAAGGTATGTAGGGAGCATGGTTACTTAAAAAATTTGTGCACATTTAAGAATGATTAATTCTATTATCTTCTTTTTTTTTTTTGAGACAGAGTCTCACTCTGTTGCCCGGGCTAGAGTGTCGTGACAACTGCTTAGCTCACAACAACCCCAAACTCCTGGGCTCAAGCGATTCTCCTGCCTCAGCCTCCCGGCTAGCTGGGACTACAGGCACATGCCACCGTGCCTGGCTAATTTTTTTCTATTTTTAGTTGTTTGGCTAATTTCTTTCTATTTATAGTAGAGACGGGGTTTCACTCTTGCTCAGGCTGGTCTGTTATCTTCTCGAAGGACAGTCCTGTCATGTGGCATATGTTTGAACAGTTCAGGCTAATGCACAGAAAAATTGCCACAGAATCTTGTCTGTAAACATCTGACTGGTGGGCAGAACTCTTGTTTCTCCTGCTTTCTCTAAGCAACAAGTCTTTGGTAAATAATGGAAGAGAACAACCAGTTCCTTGTTTGATGTTCATCGTTAGTTTTCTTAAGTAAATTCAAAGACAGTGGCTCACAAGTTATTATGAGATTCTAGACCTGAGATTTAGTTCACATGCTGTGTGGCTTCTGTCTTAGAAATTTGGATAACATCTCACAAACTTCTTAAAACTTGAAAAAGAATAAGATGGCGGTATTTGAAAAGGCTTTTTAAAATTTTAATTTTAAAAACAATTTTAAAGTCCCTCGGATACATGCTGTAGTTACTAAAATGAATACCTTGGGTTGTCTGGTCTACCTCCTTCCCTCCTCCTAGGAGATAATGGGCTGCTTTAAGTTGCCATAAGTAGATGAGAAACAACCCACCGTCACTGAGTTCTATCCCCGGCAAGTGTGGTAGGCTTCCTCCTATGTATACCCAGAAAGTTTTTGAACCTTTTTGTTTACTTTTCTTCCCAATTATTTCTTTCTAGTTACAACAAGAAAATCTTTCTCCTCTCATATTTGCCCTGCCTTTCACTGCCTTAGATTTGCAATCAATTCTAATCATAATGCCAAATATTGAGAACAGTTATGCATTTCGAAGTGGAATTATATATAACAAAGTACCAATCAAAACATTAGAAATAATTAAAGGTTTACTTTAGAGTCCTTATAAACATATTCTTTGATTTTCTCATGTTTTTCTAATCTAGTTTTTCCTCAAGTATTAGTATTGAGGGAAGAGAATTTAAAAAGCAAACATACTTATTTAATTTGATTATTTTAGTTTTAAGTTTCTGAAATAATGTCTTCTACTACATTTTAGTTTAGATATATGATTTTAATTATAATATATAACATATTATCATTTTTAGAGTAGCCTAGGATACTTATAATCTTAAGATTATATCTTTGGGAAAATATTTCCAGAATTCAAAATATTATCTCTTACAAATACACTTTTGGACTATAGTTTATTTGCAAGTTCAGGACGGTTTATAATTGATAATAGGTGTTAAGAGGATTGAAACATTGTATCATAATCTACTATAGTATATCTGCATCAGATCTTCATCATAAATAGATGGTTGGTTGCCTTTTAAGCTTGATCAAATTCAGTCATTGGTTTAAAGAATACACTTTTCTTACCTTTTTTCACTTTTCTTTCTTCATTTGGAAGGTTTTTTGAAATAAGGTTCATACTATACTCAGAAGTAAGCAGTGAAACTCAGCACCAGGAGTTTTTAACATGAAACCATTCCGTTTGAGAGTATGTATTATTCAAGTGATATTTGGGAGTGAGTCTGTTTTTGTGTTTCATATAGAGACTGCCTTCCAATGACCAGTGATAGATGATGTACGAAGTTATGGTTACCTACATGTTGTAACATAACAGCTTGTGTGAGGCTAGGGACTCAGGTTTTCTTGGGACCAAACATTTTCTCCTTTCGCCCTTCAATGGGTCCCTTTAGGTGTCTGTTTGCTAAGAGCATTGGCTTGGTGTTTCCTTGGTTTGCTTAATAGAGAGTGGGGCTATTTCAGGGTGATAGAACCAGTTCAATGATGTCTGTGTTGGAATGTGAGCTCACCTCAGGCAGAAGAAGGCCATGGTGTCACCGACCCAATGCTAGCAAGGGATGTATATTTGTCCTGGCTGCAGCTGTCAGTTCTGAAGGATATCTTTTTAGGCTGGTTATGAAAATGCTGGCTCCCATCGAATTATATGGGAAGACACACATGGCTAATGTTGTCTGTAATTCTCCTAAATTGCCCATCAAAGAATTCTCACTGGTTTTATTCTAACTATACCCATGAGAGGGGTGGGAGAATATTTCTATTACGAACTAATTCTCAAATGCATAGAATAAAGTCTGCTCCTTGTTGACTGTATATCAAATCCCAACTTCAGATTAGATGTCACATGAGTATTTCAGAGTAAACATCACCTCAAACAAAAAGCATAGTCATCTTTAGACCTTATTCTTATAAGGATATGAAATTAAGTATTTTTAGGGCATAAATAAGCAGTGGAGATAGGGACCTGATGTCAGGTTCTGCTTTTATTCTATAATTAGTCTGTCCTCCGTATTTGTTAAGCAGACGCATTGTCTTGCATTTTGCTGACTTCATAATCTGTGATTTATAATAGACTCAAAACTTGAAGAACAGAAAGAGTGAGTTACTTTCTTTTATAATATGTTAAATCAAAGACTGTAGGAGATAAGATGCATTCATTCTTATTCTGTTTTAATTAGACTATTTAGCATGACAGATTTAAAATAGAAGGAACAAAATACAGATTATATTAAATATATAGTTGCATTTCTGGTTTGTAATCAGACTGACCTATCTCATTTGTAAGTGATGGTTTAACACTGAATATTTCTATATCCATAGGCAATTAGAACAAAAGAAGAATCGTTTCTACATTTGAAAAATGTATAACTTCTTCCTTTTTTTTTTTTTTTAATTGTAAAGTTGAATACAGATATTGTTTTCTCAGTCACTGGATATAATGGGAGGAAATGATTAAGAATGATATGTGGCTAAAAATAAAATTAAAACATTTTATTTGTGCTTGTGTATGACAAGACTTAATGTCTTCAGGAAAAAGCAATTTATAAATTAAGTGTTCTGACATTTAAAAAGTCTGAGGAACAAGTTTTGGGAGCCAAGGAAGAGACTTTAAAAGTTTTATATTTCAGCTTTTTGCAGTTTCTTTTCTCTTAGTGTGTTTTTATAGATGTTCTTTCCATGGACTTCTGTGGTTCATTCTTTGCAGGTAACTGATAATTGCTTTTCTTTCCTAAAAACAAAACCAGCTTCGTAATCTTATTCTTTTGTTCATGAGAAGTTCAAATATGAGAAAATGAGTAAAGTACTGGTAATATTACCTCCCTTCTGTTTATATGTACTTTGTTGGAGAAGGACACGGCCACCTCAGGGATCTTCTGTTATTTTGACAATGGGTTTGATAAAGCAGTGGCATTTATTTTATGGTTGTTGATACTAAGGCACTAGGAGACTAGGGAGGCTGTTCAAAGAGGCAGAACTGAGGGTAAGGTCAATGTCTATACTTTAAAATAAGAGGGTTGAACTAAATGATGGTCTTTGTGTTATGGTTTTGATATGTAGCAATTACGAAGGACGTTTGCAACTTGATGTTTTGATGTTCGTGTACATAGACAGGCTTTAGGGCTTAAGTGTGAGAAAGTAACAGTGTGAATGCAGCCTCGCATGGATGTAGGGGGTGAAAAGGAGAAAAAAGTATTTCGGGAGCAAAGTTTTCCTTTCCGTGGTCCCTTGCTGCATGTAATAGAAGAACTGTGTGCTAGATACAGTTCTGAGCACTTTACATATGTTATTAAATCGTTTACTCTTGCTGACAAACATGGGGTAGCTGCAGTTACTGTCTCCACTTCACAGGTAAGGGAACAGAAGCGTCGCAATGTCATGCCTCTTGTAGGTGAAAGAGCCTGGATCTGAACCCAGGCAGGTTGGCTCTGAACTCTGGATGCCGAATCACTCACTGCACTCTGCTGCCTTGCTGTCTAGATGATGATCAGTGTTCCGTGTCTGTGTCATGCTTCTCCTCACATAAAGTGCCCGTGTTCTCGGTGTGTGCTCTGTGCCAGGCACAGTGCTGAGTACTGTAGATACAGAAGAGATGGGAATCCTGCTCTCATTAGCCTCCAGCCTGGCTGGGGAGACAGACTGAATCGAATAACCACAGAAACAAAGTGGTGTACGAATTCGAAGGACAAGGGCAGAGAGCTTTGAGAACATAAGACAGGGGCCTGATCTTATCAGGTTTCCAAAAAGCCTGTCCCAGTTTAGAGCTGTGATCCCAAGGAAAGGGAGGAGGTGGCCATCTAAATGCTACCATGATGCAAGGCAGGCTCAGGTCAAGTCTGGTCACCTCGGACCATTCCCCACCCCCTTTAGAGCTCTTACTATGTCTTTAAGCTCCTTAACAAGGTTGCAAACTCTCCGGTGTCCTGATGCGTGCCAGTTCCTGTGCAAATTGTAAGCATTAAGTAAATACATGTTGACTGAATTACTGTCAAGTCTGGTGATCTGTGTTCTCTTTTACCCCCTGCTGGCTGCCTTTTATCAGGTATTGGGAATGGCTGAGTATAGCTTCAGAACAGATACGGGGAGCTGGGAGAGTGAATGACCAGATCGGGGAGTATGCTTTGACTCTAAATACTTTCTGTAAGCAAATACAAATCATACGAGCCAGAGTTTTTATTTTTTAAATCAGTCTCTTTATTACTTTGTCCTGTAGCACGTTGGAGAATTGACTCTACCTGGTTTGATGCTCTCATACGACTGGGCTTGGAAAGTTAATTTTACTAGCTCCTCTGGGCATTACCACTAAAGTTATGGTGACATGTTTTTTTAAATCTCATTCACTAATTATTAATTAAGATGAATTAACCTCTGGGGTGGATGCATTCTCATCTTTCTAAGTTTAAAGAAATCACTCGCTAACATACATTTACTGAGCATCTAGCTGATAGGAGACATCGGCAAGTTTATAAAGGTATGAGAAACTTGGTTACTGCACTGCAGAAGCTTTCTACTTTAGTCTAGAGGAAAATCATCACAAAAGAGCTGTGAGGGGCTCATCAGGAAGTGGTTATGAGTGTCTCTGAGGGAGACAGACTGCCTGACTGCACCGTGCCCTAACCGTGTGACCTTGAGCTGCTGATAGTGGTTCCCGTGTAACGTGGAAATCGGGATAATGGTGGGATCTGCCTCAGGGTGGTTGTGAGGATTGCTGAGCCAAATGGGAAGTGCCTGGAATAGTGCGTGGCAATAGTGGGCACTGTATGACTTCTGGTTTTTATTACTGTCATTTCCACTTTTATAGTTGTTTGTCATATTTGGAGTCCTAAGAGTAAGGGTTCTGAGCTATTGAAGAAAGGCATCACGGAGCTGGGTGTTTGAGTTAGGTCTGATGAAATGGGAGTAAGTCTGACAGGCAGAGGTGGTGAGGAGAGCATTCCAGAAAAAGAACCCCTCAGATGCCAGAAGATATCAAGTATGTTTAGGGACTGTGAGGAGTCCAAGCTAGAGGGTGGGGTCATTTGATGAACAATGACAGAGTCACCTGGAAAGGTAAGCTGGGACCACATCTTGGTGAAGTGTTGGCAGTCTGGGCTTTTTGAGCAGGATTGAAACTTCGGAGTCTTGCTGTGGCACCGCTGGAGTAGGCAGGAGGAGGAGGTGGAGAAACGCGTTAGTCCCAGAGTATGGTGTCAGGATTCAAAAGTGATGATGGTAATCACAAAGGTGATTGAAGGTCAAGCCTCGATTCGAGGGAGAGCTAATGAAACTTAAGAGTCAGGACTCTCACTTGCTCAGGCCCCTCTCTCAAGGTTGTTGAAGGGACAGATTTTTGCAAAATTTGAAAGGATATTTGTATCCTCCTCCTTCTCTCCCCAAATGATGTGTTTCAGCTTCCCAAACTTGGATCCACCCCCTAGCTGAGAGAGACTGTGCAGAGAGAATCAGTCTGGGTATTGATTTGATGAGAGTGGCTCAGTGAAGGAGAGGCCAGAGTCAAAGGTGACTTTTGAGATTATAAGTCTGGTTAACTGAGAGGAACCTCAGCTGGGAAATGGGGATGTTGGGATAAGCCAATTAGGAAGCAGTGTTTTCAAACCAAGTGAGTGCTCTGCACCAGTTAGCTTTATCAGAGAAAGAAACATTTTCTTACATCTGCACGCCCCTGTCCTCAACTGCTGTCTTGCAAGCCTGATAATTTTAAGTTACATGTGCTGAGGAAAGGGCACGAGCATGGCCACTAATTAATGGGCTAGAGCCCAGAGCACATATCATAGTGACATCTTTGTGATGTCCACATTTAGTATTCTGTGTATGCTAAACCTAGTTGTCTGAAACTTTTAAAGAAAGTCTCCTTTTTGATATAAATCTTCCATGTTTGGCAAATCTTAGTGCTTTTAGACTATTTTCAAGTAGTAACATCTGTTTTCTAGAAACTTCTATTTTGAAGAAATTTAATTGACTCAGAAATGGTTGGAATGCTAATTTCAAAGCTATCATGTCGATATTCCAGTGGCAGTACCTAACTGGGAAAGGCTGTTCTCAGCATTTGTTTCCTCTTTTTTAAACAAGTAAAATATTAAACAAATAACAGAAAATCAACTGTCAAAATCGAAGAATACTCTCTCAGATGGCGAAATTGAATATTCAGGAGTATTGCCACTTTCCAAATCACAAAACATAAATATAATTAATAGAGGGACACAGGTCTCATTCTAAATATATTTGAGGGGTGTGTGTGTGTGTGTGTGTGTGTGTGTGTGTGTAGCACTTTGCAGTAAAACTTTTTTGGGGAAACAATAACACCTAAAAACAAAGCTACAAACATAGGAAGGTTTGAGGCAGATGTCCCCAGGGAAAGATCATTAGCATATT
>CAUYSK010099518.1:0-26705 GCA_963575035.1 Avahi laniger
TCCAGTTAAGCAAGCACAGTAAAACTTCAACCATAGGTAAGACAGCTGGAAAGTTTAAACAATCAGTTATAAGAAACAATCAGTCTCGGCTTGATCACTTTGTTGTCCATCCTTAGCCACTAGTACAAAGCACATGAGTAGATTCTTCCCAAATGAAGCAACGGCGCTAAATTTTAACTTAGGACAGTCCCGAAGGCAGAATAGAGGCAATCCACTTTAAAGTCAGCGCATGATTTCTTCGATTCTCTTGTCTAGTTAAGTGTTAACCCATAAATCTCAATATATTTCTAATCTAACATCATAACCTACTACATTTGGGGGGGGTCCACTACACTGGAGAAATTTTCTGTTCCCTGAGGAACATCTGAATGACATATTGCAGACTCTGTAGCCTTTCTGCATCACAGAACCTAAAACATTTACAGATTAGAAAGTAAATAAGCATACAGTATATGCTAATTCTTTCCTTATGAATAGTTATTTTTGTTTCTCAGCATTTAATGAAGTTATGGACTGTGGCCTATCTGGGAAAATACAGTAATTAGGAATCAATTACATTTTACATTGAAACACTGGTTATTCGGCCACTGTGGGGTAATTGGGAAATAATTACATTGTCATTTTTATTTACTTTGGCTACATTGACTCACAGCATTTTAGTGGTGTGTACCGCCAAATTACACATACGTTCGTTCATATTAGGTCATGAAACAGGAAGACAGTGTGAGAAAACTATTCACATAGAATAATCTCCAAAGATAATGTGTAAGATCAAGCAACTATGCAACAATAATGAGAGCTTCTCAATTAATTTCCATTCCCAACGCAATTAATGCCACTTAATAGAATGTGGTGCAGTACCAGAAAATGGATCTAAATGTGTTGCTGGTTTTCTTGATTTTTTAAAATTTGACTAAAAAGGCATTAAAAAATTCAGATTAAAGGTTGTTTTGGGGGGGACTAAAGGTTTTTTTATAAGAATAAAACATTTCCCTAAAAATTCAAATGCCTTAAGAATAGTGCATCACAATAAATAAATATAAACAATAATAAGTTGGTTCCAATTGCCTTGAAGAGGTTTTCAACTGGAAATTTTTAAAGAGAAATTATTAGCTACTTATTATGTAACTGAAAAACAAAACCCTGTGATAGTAGAGAAATATTTTGTTTCAATTATTCTTTGTCTGTATTTAATTAATTTCTGGCATTGATATCACTAACCAGGTCTCACAGGGAAAGCTAGTGATGAAAAACATTGAACCAGGGTCTTAATTGAAGATTCTAATATGAATTTCATAGGAATTTCCACATTAAGGGTAAATAGGTAGTTTACTTTCTAAAAACAAAGCAAAGGAGATCTCAAAGGCTATACTTAAGCAACATTTGTATTAGCATAATCAATATTTATGATCATTGTTTAGAAGACCTGTCTCAACTGTTAATAAGTGATCTGAACTTGCCATGCATACTATTATTATTTTCTTCTTTACTTCTTTTCCTTTTCCTCACTTTTTTTAATTTTAAAAAAATAATATCAGTTATTTAAAAAAAATAGATTTCAGACTCTCATCACAACTAAGTGGTTTTAAAATGCAGCACCAAAAAATGTACTTGTGTGTACAATTTACAAGTAGCTTAGCTAAATGATTTTTTTCCTCTGCCAGGAGGTATCCCCGTCTTGTATGGCTGAGAATGGTCCTGGTTTGCAGTAACCAGAGTCTGAAAGGTCTGCATACTATGATGAGGAATATTTTCTCTGGCTTCCAATTGTGCTTTTATCATGGCCACAGTCAAAAAACACAAGCTTCTCAAGGCATCTGGATCTAAAATGTTTCATGAAAGTATTGTTCAGATATAAATGAATCTTGTTCCATGCTTTTAAATGTAGTGTGTACTTTCCTCCAATGGATGGGGGATGATATGTAATAACAAAAGTTGCAGTCCTTAAAATAAATTGAAAACATTGTCTTCAACTAATACCAACCCTATTATCTTCTTTCAGACCAGCCTACCAAATGAGGCAGTACGAATACCCTATAGACATCAAACTGTTCTAAAAGCCTGGTACGCTTGATCACTAATTACACAGTTACCTAAGAGGAGGAACCTGAGAACAAAATAAAGGTAATTAAGTACAGGAGGTTTGTTTTTTAATTATAAGCATACTAAATTAAGGAAAACACAGAATTATCACTGTGGAGGGAAGAATGTAACAGAAATTGTCTCAAACGTGACTCTATAAAACATCACTTAGTAGTTAACTAACTTGCATCATTTAACAATAGAAAATTAAGACAATGAACACAAATGGGCTTTTCCTTTACTGATATGCAATTTGGTTCTCTTTCTTTCATTTGTGTAACTGTGAAATTAAATTTAACAAATGGTGAAAGAAGCCAAATTATTTTAAATGCCTTTGCTGGAAAAAATTAACAGAGAGTAAATAAACATTATTACATCTACTTGTAGTATTCTTTTTTCTGGAAAGCCAAATACCAACAAAAAATAGGTCACCCTGAAGACTCAGAATGATGCCAACATTAGATTCAAGTATCCCCTGAAAAGGGAGAAAATAAAATGTCGTAATAGTTTTATGATCATACAAGTTTTATAGGTGCTAGACTTCCATTTTTTTCAAATGTTTTTCAAAGTTAACTTTAGAACATAGGCAGATTTTTTTTTCCTGAATTACTCAATTTCTATCTGACTAAAGCAAGTTCCAGTTTCTGTTGGAGACATACTCAAGAGCAATTGAAGTATGAAATTGAAACATACACAGTTATTGCTACTTGAGTATTTTTGATCTGAAAATGGCAGTTGCATAAGATTTAATATTAACTAGTGTTTAAAATATTAGAATATTAACTAGCATTTGTTTTCTGGAGGAGGTTCCAGCGTGGCAATTTCACATGTGGAGAGAACATTACTGGTAACAGTGAGGCACAACTGAGCTGGAGCTCTGAAGCTTATCAGAAACACATTACTCCCATCTTATCGGACAACCGTCCATGATGATCTTTATATACTCAAATCAACATATCTTCATTGATTGATTTTAAGTGATTCTGTGCTGGGTTTTGAACAAATATTCAATTTTTTAAACATGTTTTACAGTAAAGGAGAATGGTAGGTAGGACATACGTGCTAGAGGAACGATCAAAATGATTTTTGTGAAGATCAAGAGAGCAGAGCAGAGCTGATCAGAGCACCATCTACCCGGTCTGTTCATGTCTAACTGAGTAACAACACTGTTCATGTTTAATTAAGGATAACATGAAAACAGCCAACTTTTGATTTACTGCCAGTCATTAACTTGTAACCTATTAGACCTCCCACCTGACATAGACATTCTTTGCATCAGACCTTAGATTATGTCTGAGGTTAATACTTTTGTTTTTTCTGCTATATTTTCTTTAGTGAAATTCTGCCTTAATCTCACTGTAATTGGTAATTCAGTCTTCTCATAGAAAATACATCATCAACCTTCAAGAAAAAATTATAGGATCAGACATTAGGGGATGAAAAAGTATCGTTTTACTACTTAAAATACAAAGGTATAAAGCCATTATAATGTTTTACACAGGGTCTCAGAGCGAGCTAGTAGAAAAGCCGAAACTATTAACAGAGTGAACATCTTTGGTTTCCCAAGTCAGTTTTTATACCAGTTAATTATGTCTCAAAGCAGTACACATCTGTTCAGGAAAATATAAATGATTTTCTAAATGATATTTTCTTACTATTACTATTGAATCTGGGCTATCATTAGCAACCTTAATCAACAGATCTTTTAAATCAGGTTAATATATTTGGACCCATGACATTTTATAACTACTTCTTAAAACATCGATTTAATTACATTCCATTTTTCTGCTTATATACTGCAATGGCTCCCATTTCCTTGTGAAGTAGAGTTAAAACTCTTCAATATAGTATTGAAGGATCTGGATGTCACCTGACCCATTCTGACATATTTCTGTGTATGCCCTACTACACATAGTGAGGCAGTGTTGTCTTTTGGTTAGAAAAAAGACAAAAGAACTGTAGGTCGCACAGCCTGGGTACAAATTCCTATTCTGCTACTTACTAGTGTGTCAATTACTGGTCAAGTTACTTATCCACCTTGATCAAGAAAAAAATGTAGAGCTCACCTCCTATGATGGTTAGAACATAAACAAGATGAGAAAAAAGCCAGATTAATATATTTGTGTGTGTGTGTGCATGTGTGTGTGTAGACAGATATTGCCTACATGTATAGTTATACAGTGATTCAATTTCTCACATCTAGTTGATTTATGCTCACTTCCTATTCATATCGTCCCTTCATTAATGCTATTTCTTTCTCCTCGGAATAATTCCAAAGTCCCATCATATACTTTTATCTTCTATAAAGCCCTCAATTACCTAGATTAAACGAACACTCTTTGCTGTAATTTACAGAATGTAAAAATAATAGTAGCTGCTCAATTTTAGGGGAGTTACCTGAAGCCCCCCAATTTTAAGTGACTTGACCTATATATTAGTTTTCTGTTGCTTGACAATGTATCACCGCAAATTTTTCAGCTTGAAATAACAAATATTGATTTTCTCCTAGCTTCTGTATGTCAAGAATTCAGCCAAAGCTTAGATGAGTCGTCACAAAGCTGCAATTAAGTGTTGACATGGACGAGAAGTCAGAGAAAGCTCGATTATAATAATAATAATAATCCTGGTTTGTGATTAGAGGAAATGGATGAATGTTATTCTCTTTCAAGTCAAACTTCATGTGTGTAAAATAAGATGTTTTGTGAGGCTAATAAACAGAGTTAGCTAGCTATATTGTTGGAATACATCAAGCTTTTGAAGAATTCAACATAGTTATATTTACTATTATTTTATTATAGTCAGCCTAAGTTTTTTCTTTTTTAACTAACAGTTTTACAATAAATTTGATCATTTTTTCCTATGTTTGTATGGCACCGATACTTTCCAAAATATTTATTTCTATAGTCCATTTTTCAGTAGAGATATTTACCTATTTTCATGCGAATTTGTTTTTACAGAGATATTGTAACACTTTTACCATTTTCACGCATCATTTTAGTTTATATTCCATTTAAATTTTAAGATATTTCCCATAAAGAACTTTTTTTAATTTTTATTTTGTAAAAGTTATTACTGTTTTCCTGTCTTTATATTGTCTATGGCTCAAGCACAGAAAGTCCTTATACGTACTGTGTTACGTAGGTATTAATCTCTATTTTATTCTAGGAATAGTATTGTTTTACACATCTTTAGCATATGCTGAATTTATTTGAGTGTAAGGTGTAAGAGTTTAAATTACTTTTCCAAATAATGAACAATTTTCAAACACCATATTTTCATAATCTCTTGTCCCTTACTGCTTTGACAGCCATTATCATATTAAAGTCTATTTACTTCCACTGATCTGTTTCTGCGTTACTTCCCTAATATCTTAATTTTTGTAGCTTTAGATGCTTAAGATATGAGAAACTTGTGCATATTGTCCTCATTTTACAAAAATTTCCCTCCGTGCGCCAGTCTTTTTTCTAGTCTTTTTTAAAAACTCTACATGAAGTTTTTATAATTTTCTTTATGCTGGTATTTCTCATTAAGCTCATTATGCTTTAGTCTTTGTTATATAATATAGATTTTTAAATAATATTTTCAATGTCTATGTATGTTTATGTGTTTAAATATGCATTTATATATGTGTAGAGTTTTTTTTTGGCTTATATCAAGAAGTGAATTATTTTGTGTATACATTGTCACAAACATGCATATTATTCTTCATATCTTTTTTAGAAGTATGGTTAGCTTGGTGAAAATACAATTTCAACAAAGAAAAATATAATTTTTGTCTCTTAAAGAAAGCTTTTTTATATTTTTAAAATGGGTAATAATATATACTTAGTGTTCTGGTCACTTCCTATTCACCTCTTTTCCGAGGGAAGGCCGCTCACTCTAAATAGCATGAAACAACCAAACTGACACTAGGCCTGGAACAGATGAAATTAATAGCAATGTATTAGTCGCCCATACTCATAACCTGGGAAAGAAGTACATTGCATACCACACAGGTCGTAAAAGCATTGCAATTTGGACCAGAGTGAACAAGTAGGGGCCGTGGGAGGAAGTCTTTGTAGTAATGAGAGGTTAGAGTGTGCCTGGTCTGGCAGACAATGAAACCCACTAGGTTGAAGACTGGTGGAATGGCACTGGGTCAGCTGATAGGGAAGCCAGGGAGAGCCTTTCCCAATAGGTGGTGGAATATCTGGCGAGAGCAGAGGAATTGACAATTCCTGTGAGGTTCAAAGATGTCAAGAAAAGATATGAAATTCTAGGCCTTATATTACAATTGATCCCTTGACTCCATATCATCAAATATCCATGTTAGTGATGACTGATATTTATATGAAGAAGTATTTCCCTGGGAGGTGAAGTAGACACTTGACCAGGAGGGCCACACAGGCGGTTGTCTAAAATTTGAACTTTAGAGGTATTCTCTTTATGGCCAATAAAAGCAACCGAAAGACCTGTGTTGCATTGGTGTAAGAAATGAGTTATCTCGGGGACTATGAACTTATGCCTATCACAATAGCAACATCAGGTAGGGGTCCATTTGCTATTTTGTAATTTCAATAGAAAGTTATGAGGAGGGCAATGGGTCTCTTCATCAAACCCGCTATTTGAGACCTGTCATGGATGCAGATTCCCACTGAGTGCCTTTTTTTGAGAGCCCAGAATAACGTGCTTTGAGAAGTGGAATGAGTACCTTGGTTACTATTAGTAATGTCTGGAACTCCAAAGGGATAAGGAGTGTCCTGGTGAGGCCTTGTATTGTGCCTTTAGAATAGATCACTTTTAATTATATTTTGGGATCTGGGAGGCAAGAGATTCGTAGAGTTTTTCACCGCAAAGGGGGCAACTTTAGACAACAAATTGGTGCTGCCATTGGCCAAGCTCAATAGTCAGACCATTGGAAATGGCTTAAGAGTTGGCAAAAATGTGAAGATGGGAACAACTGTTGACCAGAGCATCCAGGGCTACAATGATTGTCTGATATTTGTCCAATTGTGCTGACCCTTGCGTCTCCTCCTTTATCGGGAACATTTAGTTAACGACAGAAAACAGCAACATTACACTGAGCTCCATCACATATGATGATGGTAACCTCATTTGTAAAGTCTATGAACTCCCATTGCTGTTCACTCAATTAATCCCATAGACTCTCATCAGGTAGCCAAGGAGTCAGGGAGAGAAATGGCCTCTTGCAGCACTGTGGCCTCTGACAATGAACTAAGGGCAGGGGAAGCCATCCTCCTGCAGGTAGGATATGCCAGGGTGCCAGGTGTGATTCTATTCTGTGGCAAGGGAGTCTTGGTAATCATGCCAAACTTGTTGAGTGCTTATACCCAAGGCGTGATGGGCAGCTGGGTGGAGAATCACAGGCATAGAGATTGTGAAAGCCTCCAATTCCAGGACAACCCAGTATATGGCCAACAATTGCTCCTCTAATATTGCCGAGAAGGCCAATTTCTTGCATCAGAAGCCCATGGAAAATTTATGGCCTCTAGAGGTGGTCCAGAGATACCAGGAGGCATGAAAGGAGAATGCTAAAGCCTCTATTGAGTCTGAGTGGATGTAGTCAAAATTTTCAATAATATTAGCTGAGTGTAGGCAGCTTGAATGGATGGGACCATAGCATTATGTAATCCACTTTATACAAAGTGTAAAACAATCTAATTTTAATGTATTAATCATTAAGTCAGAGCAATGACGCCCGCTCTGTATTTTTTTAGAGCAATGAGTGCTATCACTATGGGAAATTTGGGCAATGCAGTAATTAAGATGAGACATATTTATTTGATCTCTATTTTAATTCAGAGTTCCCCTAAGATTATAGGGGATCCACAGGTATAACTAGTTTGAGTTCCACTATTGATTAAGTTCATGAAGTCTTGATAACTGGTGTATTTCAGCTGTTGTTAGTTAATTCAGAACCTATATTGTAGAGGTACAAAAGCAAATCAGCACTCTGTTATCTTTTTGTCTATCAGGGCCAGTTGAAGCTGGTGAGTTTTCTTTAACTAGAACACTCAGGGAAGGTCTAACTCTTAATCTATAATGCTTAGGATGATAAAATTTATATCATTGAAGACGCGCAATCTACAAATAGACTCAACAAAATGCACACTAGTGAAGGAAACCGATATTGCTAGGAGAATATTTTGGTTCTACATTTGGAGCTCTTGTAAAGGGTAAGTTTCTCACGTTAGGTGTGTTATTTTTTCCAATGGCAGATAATATGGTTGGAAAGTTGGTTTTGTGCAAAGAAGTTGATTTCAAGCCAATGGATTATTCATAAATTTAGAATTAGTCATACAAATCTTTCATCTTATGCTCATATGTCATTATGGGCTTTAATTAAGATTATTCCTATAATAACAAATCAAAGAAAACACAGACATCCTAGACTACAGTATACAAGATTCATACCATTTAAGTGGTACACTTATGTTTCCTTTGAAAGCACAGCAGATCCATCATCATAAATTTATATACACTTTATATAACATTGAGTTTTTATGGGTATTTTATTGACTTTAACATTTATGAAATTGTAGCCATTTTAATGTCATATATTCAAACGTATTGATTTTTCTCAACCCAGTACCATTACTACAACAGCATTCCACTTAAAAATTGTAGGCTAGAGCAGTTGTCTACTGGCAGTTTCTATTGATCATGCATAGAAATTTGGATTCATACTACAGCAAAATACTACAAGCTTCAGATTTTTTTATATTGGTTTCCATTTTTAAATGCTTACAAGTGTTTTGCCTATTAATGAGAATTATTTTTAAAGCAGTCAGCGTGTGTAGAAAAAAATAACATAGGAAAATATTTTCTTGCATATAAATTCAAACCTTTTGTTCAATGAAAAGTGTCAGTATAAAACAAATAAAGAGGTCAATGGGGATATACTTGATCACGTAGGACAAATACATGCATTGTATTTGAATTAGTCATATTTTCTTATCATCTATCTAGTGTATATAGAGCCTACCTATCTAGTGTAGGCTCGATAGGTAAGCTCTATATACAGCCAGCAGAAATCAACTGAATTATTAAGGAGCTTAAACAAAAACTTCACACAAGAGGAAAAACAAAAAATTTTTAACATCACTGATAATCAAAAGAATGCAAATGAAAATGATGAAACAATATGAAAACATTTGTCTATTAAATAAAAAATATTTAAATGGCTGCTATCGAAGCTGCAAAAATTATTGTTACAACTTTATTCTCAATCTTACTCTATAAAATCTTTAAGACCATTTATAAAAATACATAATATACTAAAAAAGATACAGTCATGTGACACGTAATGACATTTCAGTCAACAACAGACCATATTTATGACAGTGGTCCCATAAGATTATAATGGAGCTGAAAAATTTCTATTGCCTACTATTTACTGTACTAAACTTTTTATCATTATTTTAGAATGTACTCCTTCTACTTATTAAAAAAAAATGTTACCTGTACAATAATCTTAGGCAAGTTTTCAGGAGATGTTCCAGAAGAAGACATTGTTATCATAGGAGATGACAGCTCCATGCGTGTTATCATCTCCGAAGACCTTACAATGGGACAAAAGTGGAGGTGGAACACAGTGATATTGATGATCCCTGCCCTGTGTAGGCATAAGCTAATGCGTGTGCTTGCGTTTTAGCTTTCAATAAAAAAAGTTTAAAAAGTAAAAAATAAAATAGAAAGATTTAAAAATAGACAAAAGCTTATAGAATATGGATATAAAGGAAGAAAATATTTTTGTGCAGCTATACCATGTGTTTGTGTTTTAAGCTAAGTGTTTTTACAAAAGAGTCAAAAAGGCAAAAATTTTATTTATTTTTATTCTTTAATATTTCTGGACTTTTATTTTTATTTATTTTTTTAAATATGTATATATATATCACCCACCAAGACTTGTAGAAGTGCTAGTGGGAAAACAGGACAACCTAGAACAGATCGTGAAGGAGAGAGATGATGCGTCACTGGTCGCCTCCAGAGCAACTCTAGCATTGAGAGCTGTAATTTGCCCCATGAACCCTCCTCTTGTCAGTTTTGTCAGAAATTGTGACCAACCAAAACCCTGAAAAACTGTACCTGGCTGCGGTAGATGTAGTGTTAGACCTACGTTGCTCTGTGCATTGTGAGGTGTGCACCGTAGTAGATGCTGTTGGTGACCTCCCGGCTTTGAATCATTCAATGCCACCACAGCCCGTCTGCTCAGAGTTTGAGTTGCTAAGGCTCAGAACTCTCCCATTCTCCAGAGAATAACCCAATCAAAGACAACCTCTTGCACCTCCCACCTACCTACTCGGGTTGCAGTTTGCATTGAATCTTTCTATTTAAATCTTCATGACATTGAAGATCTAGAGTTCCTCTTGGGAGCGGACCAAAGCCAAACTCTAGCTGAGCCCACATCCTCGCTTACCTGTTTCCCCTGTCTGTGCTGTGTTCTTATTCTTTCTCCTGTGAGCACTCTTCCATATATTACAGAAACCTGTTTCAGACTATACCTAAAGACCCCAACCTAAAAACAGGGAGAGGAACTATTTCCACATTAATGTATCCCCAAGACATTCATATACTATTGATGTCTGGGAAAATTGGTACAACTATATAGGGCAAAATAGTTTAAACCTCTGACTTTTTTAACATTTCCTTTCTAAGGCAATTACCTTTCAGAAATAATCATGCAAAATTTGAAAGAAATAAATACATAAATGATTATGACAACATTGTTTTCAATGGCAAAAATACTGAATGGGCATGAATATGGGAATGGATTGAATACGTCATAATCATAATTCATACACACATTCCATATCAATGAAACAGGATTAAGTAGACTCATTCACCCTAACATAGAAATACATCCCACACATGATAGAAGTAAATCAAAGAGCTTTCGTACACACATGTACTTTCATGTCAACAGAATTGAGTTCTTTTGCAGGCTCTGACTCTTATTTACAGCGTAATGGTGAGAAAGGTGCTTAACCTAACTAAACCTACATCTCATTTTCTTCATTTTAAAATTGTTTTCTAATAAGATATCACATGCAAAGCACTTAGCACAAAATTAATGGCCAATATAAATTAGCTGTTCTTTTTTCATTATATTTAAAGTGAAAGTGTTAAGTACCAGAACACTGCGATTCATTGAGTGTATTTGGAGAACATTATGGCACTTGACAACGTATTTTAGGTAGTACAGAAGCTAAAGCATGGGATTGTGATCAGATTACCTAGGCTAATCTCTTTATATCATTAACTAGAGTGTACATTTGAGAAAATTTGTTAAATTCTCTGAACTCCAATTTCTTCATCAGCAAAACTGATATAATTAACAGTTCCTTCTTTTAAAGGTTAGCACTTAATAGGCTTAAATAAGTTAAAAATCATAATAGCTAATGCTTACTGAATGACAGGTGTCATTTTACATATATATTTTGTCTTAACCTCACTATAGCCCCAGGAGGTAGACATTGTTATTACCCCTATTTAACAGATGAAAAATCTGAAGCATAAAATAGTTAAATAATATGATTCCTGACGTATACTAAGGGCTCAACAAAGGATGGATATCATATTTGTTTAAAATATATGCATGTACTTGTGTGTATATGCACATTAATACACATATACATGTGTGTCTTTGATTATTCATAGAAAAATATCTGTAATGTATTTTAAAAATTGGTATTATTACATCTAGAAAGGTGTTTCAGGGAGATTGGAGGAGGATATTACCTTTTTAATCAAAATATTTTCATTCTTTAGAAATTTTAAAATGAGAAGGTATTCTTCTGAAAGAATAAAAATATAATTTTACAAATCAAGAAAATTATCCTAGTTGAATCCTAAAATTAGATTCAATTAAGACAAGTTAAAATTTGTACACTTAGTAATAAAGGACCAATTACAATTAAAAGTTCAGGAATGACAGCTGGGTAGGAAAAGTAGAAAAACATAGTCCATTAAAGATGGAATGCACTTATTATGCTGTGACAAAATTTAGGGATTAGGGAGTCGCTGATGTTCTTCAACTAGCCAGTTCTTTCCCCAGCTGAAGTTGTGTAGATCATCATATGGTTCCACTTGGGCACACTCCCTCAGAGACTCCAGCTGAGCAACACAAACAAAAGTGATTTTACCCCTCTTACCCCCTTCAAAGGTATGCAGAGTATTTGAGTTCCATGTGAAAATAATGACAAAAGAGTTGAGAAAAATCTCTTTTCATATTCCAAGTCAGATTTTTATTAAATTATTGGATCCTAATCAACACATTTAAAAAAGACTCCAGAGAAACTGCACTGAGTTTAGGAGAGAAAATATAAAAAACTATTAAAGAGAAATAGACTAAGAAAATTGGGAAGTAATTTAGATAGTATAATCTAGACAAGAAAAGTGATTCATGTGTAGAGTATTGGTTTGGGGCACCTGTTGGTAACTGTAGTTGACATGACACAAAGAACCAAGTTACTTTTCATGGTAGACATATGTCTAATTGCTTAAGCTTACATTGTATTGGATATTCCAGTAAAAAACATACTATACAAAGTGATTAAAAATGGGTTTCATTAGCAAAAGAAATAGAACCTACAGAAATAGAAAAATGCATTTTTATAAAGTTCCAAGATGGACCATTATCAGATATTCCTTGCTTACTTTACTGAGGGGTTAAAATAGCCCAAGAATGCTACAGCTCTTTTAGAGAACACATATGCACTCCGGGCTCTTTTTGGTTAGAGTTCTTCTTATGACGTCGCATAGAACTGGCTTGTTCTAGCAGAAGCCCTGATATTGTCAAGAGTAAAATATGGGGACAAAGAAGCATGAACACTTGAGTCAAACTGGCTGGGGGAAAGGATTTGACTTTACACCAGCCCAGCAGCTATATGCCTTGGGACACTTACTGAATTTCTCTGAGCCAGTGATTTTGATTTTCATGTGGAAAAAATACCTTTACAGGGTCATGATAGAATCATTATGACAATACATGTGACAATTGTGGCATATAGTAGGTGATTATAAATGACAACCGTTGTTATTTTCCTGTAGCCCTCCACACACCATAACCTCAGTCTATTTGTGAAAATCATACTCTTCCAGTCTTCGCTGTAGGAAAACAGCCAGATTGCAAATGAACAGCCACATTGTGTAGAAAATGAAATCATTAAGTAGCCAAAGGAGGAGCTAGAAGGCAGAGAGGAGTTATATAGGGAGAACAGAAGACAATTCATGATTTCTGACTCTTGGATGACATTTCTCTTCTTTGGACATAAAAAGTTGTGAGAATAGAGAGGAAAATGGAGCTACCACTTTTGTGATGTGATTTTTATTTGCAATTTGAATAAGGTGCACCCTAGAGGCAAGGCTTGGCATAATCAACCCCTGTAGTGGGTGGTTCCAATAAGCCAAATACCTATTTATTCTATTGAAGGGAAGACTAAGTATGCTGATGTAGTCAGCTTCAAAGCAAGCCAAGAGCTAAGTGCTGGGAGATGCAAGCTGTTCTGTGGAGAACACAAAAAGCTTCCAATAAAGGAAAGCATTTTCAAGGTAGAATGCACCTTAGCATTCTAGAGTAGCAAAGGTTTATTTACAGTTTAGAAATAAAATTGCTTCTGTTCCCATCGACATCTGGGGCTTGATGAGGAAGCATTTTAATAAGAACTGATGCAAGTTGATTTTCTCTAAAATGTAACCTTTGTAATTTTCAGTTTGCTATTCTATTTAAAAGAGATAACTAATAATTCTTCTGCTGCCTACTAGTATTGTAATATTAGGAAATCCACTTTATCTGATAGACAGTCATTCATTTATTAATTTAACAAATATAAATTGTGTCCTTTAAAATGCCAGACTCTGCATAAGACCCTGGAAATGCAAAAGCGATTCTGACAAGATTGCTTCTTTCAGAGAAGTTCATAGTCTGGTGGGGGAAATAGACGTCTGAACAGAGAATGTCAATAAAGTGAGAAAAGTGGCAATACTCACATGCATAAAATGGGGTACTACCTGAACTGGTTTAACAGTGGCCTCATGCAGATAATTACAACTGAGCTTAGTCTTTAAGGATAAGTGAGCCTTCCTGGGGCACAGAAAACGATTCCCCAAAATACGGCACTTCGGCATGCTGAGTGCTTCGAAAATTAAAAGACCTCAGACAGAAGACTCAGAACCAACGTCTCTCTCTGACCTTCCCTGCCTCCTGGTCTCTCTGATCCTCTTTCACAAAGTACTGGAAGGGACTTTCTCTGGAATTTCCTTATCTGGCTAAGAAAAGTTCTTTCCAAAAGAAATGCCGTTGTCTCAAGAACCTCCTCCTTAGGAATTTCATCAAATAACCAGAAAAGATCAACCACTGGAGAAGAGAAGAGAATGTGAGTTGTCAGCACACACAGACTTCATCTATTCTTAAAGAGTACCTGGGTGACTTTGTCTTCATAATATGACAACTTTTGTCCCTGTGCAGTTCTGCTCCTCAACTTTTCCTGCTTCCAAAGAGAACGACTTACAAAATAATGTTGCCTCCCAGGTTTAAACACCTCTTCCCTACAAAGGAAGTATGTTAGCCTCCATCATCTGGCCACTCTTGCAGTCTCAGACTTTGTATATCGCTTCTATGTTTATGCATCTTAAATAAACTTCCTATGCTTTTTTTTTCCCTATTAGTCTGCTTTTGGTTAGTTCATTTTCAATGAACTTTCAGCGAACAGAGAGGAAGCTTTCCCTCTACCACTACAGAATTTTCCAAATTGAAAAAGCAAAACAGACCTTGCAGAAAGCATCATAAGTTCTGGGAAAACACACTCACTGTTTCTTTGCTATTGTCCTCTCACAACACAGAACACTTTGTGTCAGGTTAAGTGGGGCTTTTTTCCACACCAAACAATTCCAACTGTCTGGACGCCAGCTGGGTGTACTATAATTCAGTTCAATTCTGACACTTATCTACCTGAAGATAGCGTCAGATCCTAGAGGTTAAGGGCTCAGTCTCAGAAGACTGCCCGCTCCCATTTCAGATACCAATCAGAAGTCACAGGTTGTCATCTGTCCTTTTGACTGACCAGCTGTTAGATAGATAGTGAGGGCTTCTGGGTCTCCTAGGGACAAAAGTGGATGCTGTTGCCTTGGTGCAATTGCCCCACCTGGGAAGAAGGACAAGGGTGGTCCCACGGCTTCCATCTTGGTCCTGCCCCACTCTAATCCTCTCCCAAGAGACTGCCATACCTGGGGGAGGAGGGAATACCCTATGAATCTGCCAATCATAACTTAGTGTGCCAGCTACAAAAGAATGCAGAGGACTCTCTAGCCCACAGGCCAAGCAGCATAGATACAATAGATTTTGGAAATTGATCTAGAACAATCTGCATGCATAGTAATGCAACTCCAAATTGTCCAATCAAAGTGGTTCCATGGTGTCAATTGAGTCACTAGGGAGATCCCAATTCAGGCACTATAGAACAAAATACAGACCATAACCAAGTCCCTTTTTTGTGCCTTCCTTTTGTTCTTTTCCTGCTGCAACAATGGGCCCAGTTATCATCTGTGGCACAGTTATCATGCTTTGTAAACCTATATCTTGCCCTTGCCCTATAATCTTATCTTTCTCTCCTCAATAAACTTCATTTTTGTGTTCACCTTACTTTGGCGCATCTGGTCATTCTTCAGTCATGAGCACTAAAGAACCAACATTTCAGACTGAAACCTGACACAGCTAGGAATCATGGTCCCTGCAGCCCCCTCCTCAGGTTGTATTAATTCGCTAAAAAAGCTCATAGGACTCAGGAAAACAATTTCCTTACATTTGCTGGCTTATTACAAAGGATATTACAAAGGATATAGATGACAGATGAACAGCCAGATGGAAGAAATCCATGGGGCAAAGTGTGTAGGAAGGGCACAGAGCATCCACGCCCTCTCCAGGCATGCAACTCAGAAACTCATCAAATGTTGTTCAAGAGTTTTTATAGAGCTTAAGTTCCACCCCCCTTCTCCTCCCCTTCCCTGAGTCAGCGGATGGGCTGAACAGTCTAACACTGTAATCACTGGGTCTTTCTGGTGACCAGTCCCATCCTGAGGCTATCTAGAAGCTTCATCATAAGTCTTGTCTTAAGCCTTAACTCAGGTGTGATAAAAAGGGGCTCATTATGAATAACAAAAAACACTCCCGTTACTCAGGAAATTCCAAGGGTTTTAGAAGTTCTGAGACAGGATTTGAGGACAAAGACAAAATATATTTTATATTATACCACTTAAGGAAGGTGACTATTTTAGCTCACTTAACATACACGCAATACTGAGATTAATACTTTATATGTATTAACACATTTGAACATCAAACGGTTGTTTCGGATAAGTTTTGTCATTACTTCTTGGTCTTAAGTGGCTACAGGGGACACATATTTCAACGGCTTTGAAATCCAGGAAGTCTGACCTCATGCTCATAACCACTTCACTGGAAGGTCTTTGGATAAATATATTTTTACACCAATATGAAAAAGTACAAAAGGCAAAAAACAGAGCATTAATTAATTAAAGAGTCCCTTCTCTGTGCCAGGCACTGAGCCAAGGCGATCTCTCTGGAGAAAGGTAAGAGGACACTCTGCTAATAAAACAATGAGGCTGAAGAAGTTGTAGAGAGAAAAAGAGTAACTACTGACGATTAATTGTTGCCAGTAGATGAAGGATGAGAGATGGGGTAGACAAAGATGACTGATGGTTTTTGCTTGAAAAATGAAGTAAATGGGATGACATCATATGAAGCAGGGAAAATTGGAGGAACAACTTAAAAGTAATGAATTCATTTTGAAACTTTATGTTCCTCCTATGAAAATTAGACACAAGAATAACTGCTTAACTACTCCTCAGTTCGGTCAAGAACACCAAATCATATGGTGATGCATACGGCTCTAAAATACTGTGCAAATTTTTTAAAAAATCTTACTCCAAATGAATGAAAATCCACAATGATGCAAACCCACTTTAGTTCATACACACAGGAAACTCTAAGAGAGTCCTTCAGGGAGCAAACTGCTGCTCCAGCACATCTGACACAGGACAGATAATTAATAAATATTTTTTGAGTGAAATAATAAACTAATGAATGCACAGATTCATGGTGAGATTATTTATTATTGAATTTATTTGTAGAGCACAAATGAGAGAAAACAGAATTAATTCAAATGAGTTGAAATTGGTAAATCATTAATTTCTTAGGCTTGTAGAGTCTTATTCTTAGATATATTCCATAAAAGGAGAAATTGTCTTTGCTACATTAATTGGTGCTTTCTAACTCAAATAGTTTATAGCAAGCCCATACACAGAATTCAGCAGAAATAGAAATAGGGGTACAGTATTTTATCTTTGAAAACCAAACCTTAAGATACTAATAACCACATATACTCTCCCTCCTGTAGTTGGTTTAAGTATCTACTTATTCTTAGACATGTGGTTGGCCTCTGTGACTTTTACATTAACCCTCCATTTTAATTTTCTTTCAATTTACTACTTTTCAAACCCCAGTTAAGTTTCTCTACCTATTTTTATATAAAGATTAATGTTAACCATGTTCTTTGGTAGAAAGTTCTAATTAGATTTAAAGCCAACAAAGTCCTCCCTCTAAATTGTATATCTATTCTTAATCTCATGACCCCTTCACTCATTAAGTGTTAGTTTTCTCTCAATCCTCTTAACATGTTTATAGTCATCGTATGTGTCTTAGTCTGTACAGGCTGCTGTGACAAAATACCATAGATCACCTGGCTTATAAAAAATGGAAATTCATTTCTCAGAGTTCTGAAGGCAAGGAAGTCCAAGACCAAGGTATCTGCAGATTCTGTGTCTGATGAGGGACCACTTCCTAGTTCACAGATGATCTTCTTTTCCCTATAATCCAATATGCCAGAAAAGGGAAAGGGAGTTCTCTGGGATCTTTTTTATAAGGGCACTAATCGCATTTTTGAGACCTCCACCCTCATGACCTAATCACCTCCCAAAGATCCCATCTCTAAATATCATCACATTTATGATTAGGTTTCAACATATGAATTTTAGGGGACCATAAACATTTAGTCTTATAGCAGCATCTATCATTGTCATTTGCACTTTGTACCTCAAATTACTCTGTACATAAGCTATTTCTTAATAAATGCATTTCTTAAATAATAAAGTTTGATATTTGAAATTATTTCTTGATACTTGTGCTGCCGAGTGGATGTTGTGTTAGCAGGCATGAAAAAAACATTAATCTCTTTTTACGTCTCCATCAGAACTCTTGGGTGACCAGGTGCATAGTCAATGAGCAGTAATATTTTGAAAGGAATCTTTTTTAATGATCAGTACGTCTCAACAGTGGGCTTAAAATATTTGGTAAACCATGCTACAAGCAGATATTCTGTAATCCCAGCTATGTTGTTCCATTTATAGAGCACAAAGTAGATTTAGCTTAATTCTTAAGGGCCCCAGGATTTACAGAATGGTAAATGAGCATTGTCTTCAATTTTTGCATTATCCTCTAGTGAAATAGTCAGCTTGTGCTTCCAAGCTTTGAAGCCAGGCATTGACTTCTCTCTATCTAAGAAAGTCCTAGATGGCATCTTCTTTCAATATAAAGCTGTTTTATCTACATTGAAAATCTGTTGTTTAGTGTAGCTATCTTCATCAATGATATTATCTACATCTTCTGGATCTTACTGTAGCTTCTAGACCAACACTTACTGTTTCACCTTGCACTTCTCTGTCATGCAGATGGCTTCTTTCCTTAAACCTCAGGAACCACCTCTGGGAGGTCCAACTTTTCTGCAGCTTCCTCATCTCTCTAGGGCTTCATAGAATACAAGAGAGTATGGCCTTGCTCTGGATTAGGCTTTGGCTAAAGGGAATGGCGTGGCTAATTTGATCTTCTATCCAGACAACTCAGACTTTCTCCATTTCAGCAATAAGCCTGTTTCATTTTCTTATTATTCATATGTTCACTGGAGTAGAACTTTTAATTTCCTTCAAGAACGTTTTCTTTGCATTCACAACTTAACTAACTGGTGCAAGAGGCCTAGCTTTCAGCCCATTTTAGCTTTCAATATATCTTCCTCACTAAGTTTAATCATTGCTAGCTTTAGATTTTTTTTTTTTATTCCAGGGTATTGTGAGGGTACAAACATTATAGTTACACTTTACGTCTTTGCCTCACCCAAGTGCGGGGTAAAGGCATTCCCTTCCCTCCCTTTAGTGCTCCCCGTGTCCTTTAGTTGTAGATTTGCCTCCCATCCCCCTAATCCCTAGAGAGTATTTCTGCCATGTGATCACCTTAGTGTTGATCAGTTAGTACCAATTTGATGGTGAGTACAAATGAATCCCGTTCTTCTGCTCTTGTGGTGCCTCACTTTGGATAATGGGTTTAAGTTTAATCCAGGAAAGTATAATAGGTGCTAGATCACTGTCGTTTCTTACGATTGAGTAAAGATTTAAAGTGAGACACTACACGTGTGATCCTTCCTTTCATTTGAACACTTAGAGAGCTTTGTAGGGTTCTTAATTGGCTTAATGTTAATATCGTGGTTCTCAGGCAATAGGGAGGTGTGAGGAGAGGGAGAGAGATGGGGGTCAGTGGAGCAGTCAGAACACTCACAACATTTATCCGTTAAGTTTGCTGTGTTATATGGGCATGATTTGTGATGCCACAAACCAATTACAATAGTAACGTTGAACATCATTGATCATAGATCACTATAACAGACATAGTAATAATGAAAAACTTTCAACTATTGTAAGAATTACCAAAATGTGAAACAGAAACATAAAGTGAGCACATGCTGTTGGAAAATGGTGCCAGTAAACTTGGTCCATGCAAGGTTACCACAAATCATCCATTTGTGAAAAATGTGGTATCTGCAAAACGCAATAAAGTGTAACAAAACAAGGTGTGTCTGCAATAACTTCATATTAAAATGTATTTCAAATAATTTTTATTACAACTTATGAAATGTAGGAAGATAACATAAAATATCTATGAATTAAATATTATTCAAGAAGCAGCTACGGGAGGACAAAAACGCTGTCTACTGTTTCTTTAACATTTTCCCACAGGGTTTGGTAAAGAGCGATAGGAGCTCACTAAATGGGGATGGTGTCGCTTCAAACTTAGTTTTGGTAAGAATCTGAATTAGATGTCTGCTAATGTCATTTCCTTCCCTGAAATTATGTTTTCCTTTAATATAGTGCTATATATTCATTTTCTCCCATAGAGAAATATAAAACACATAATGCTAAGTGACAAAGATCTCTTGAGGAATGCAATTTACACATCATCCCTATAGTGCTTAAGACAAAAATCTCAGGTAAGGTTTTCCTGGGGAAGAACTATTCCCAGATTATCAGAAAAATGAGTCAAGGCAGACTCTGATCTTTCATTTCTTTTCTCTACTTTTTTTATTCAAATTTAAGTTGAAATAAGACTATAAGTGAAGTTATTTTGTTAGCATATTACTTTTGATTTCTGTTTTCTTGTTAGAGCACATAATTAATGTCTCTCAATCACCAGAGTGGAAAAGAGCATAGTTGGAAAACTTCAAATTGAACAGAAGCAATACTGATTTATTAAACCTGAACTACTTAAAATATTGCATAGTGTTGCATAGTGGTGATGCCAAGGAGGTCCACAAAAACATCTTTGAATGTTTTTCATTATATGTTAGATTTTTCTAGAGTTGACTTGGTCAGTTAATAACTGTAAGGTATCCTAATAGGGTTATTGAACAAAATACCTACTTTTAAGTAGTTTGAAAAACTCTTTGGCGATGAAAGGACTGTGTCAATTTAGAAATGAAAACATGTCAAGAGACACTGTATATAATTCATTGTCAAATAAATGAAAAATAGAATTCCTCTGAGATTTCAGATGGAGAAATCGTGTTAGCTTTTCTGCAGTATGGATAGTGTTTGGAAGGGCTAGAAAAAGGTGGATGGGTGTACAGGAAGGCTGAAAAACCTCATCAAAAGCTCAAAAGCAGGCAAATGAAAGCTAGATTCAGTAAAAATGATAATGCCACTGTGTCTGACACAGAGATATGCTTAGTAAAGAAGTGGCAGCCTACTGATGTACATGAAGGGTCTGAAACCTACAGCAAAGGAAAGTGGACTTTTCGTCACCGGGAACTGAATAAAGATATCTCTTACCTGTGAAAGCTCTCTGAAGCAGAAGTAACTTTGATTATTTTCCCTTAAACCAGAAAAGAAAATATATCTCTAGTTTACTTCTTACAGAAGTAAATTATGTCTGTAATCTTTCTTGCAAAGCATTGAAATTCTACTCAGTATTGCGAGTGTAGATTCAAACAAACTTTTTGAAGTGCAGTATACCCTCATAAGCCTTGTAAACATTGTCAGGAAGAAAAGACAAATTGTTTTTCACTATATACATATATTTTTTTCTTTTCAACTGATTTTATTGGGGTGTTTTAAAACTGGCAGATAAGAGAAAATTATATAATAAAATCTAAAAGTAAAAGCCTAACTCTGCCTGGTCTGTTTTAAGAGTTTACAATTTCTACTCTATAGCTTTAAATACAGTAATGGCACATAGTGAGAAAAGAAAAAAGAAAAAATAAAATGAGTAATGTAATAGAAGACTACGAACTTAAAAGTCAAATAGGCCTATATTGCAATAAGTCTAACTTTCTCATTATGTGACTTTTAAACACCATTTAAGCTCTTTGATCTTCAGATTTCTTATCTGTATAACAAGGACAATTATTTCTATCTCATACTATTGATGTGTCTGGTTTCCTGCCTTGCAAAAAAGCAGCACTCAAAAAACATTAGCCCTTATTCCATGAATGTCGTTATTTTATTCATGGTAGGTTTTCTGTTAATCACAGAAAAGATGATGTCAGCAATTCTTAAAGTTCAATATAAGGTTATACCACGGTTCTTTTAATATGTATTGTAATTAACAACATCATTAATTACATACATTTTTTTTTTTTGGTGGGTTGAGATTACTGCGGTAGATATTAAACATTCAGTTGATATATGATTCAGAGTTCAGTTTCAGGGAAGAGAATCCACTCTATATTGTGTTAGGAGAAAAGGATTTTTTGATGGAGCATTAAATGCTTATAGAAGTTTAAGGAGAACTGAAGAAACAGTGTTTAGCCTGATCTTTCAGGAAATATTACCAAAAACATGTTCTAGCACTGGGATGCCAAGATAGGTGCTGTTCCGTCTCTGCTTGGTAAGAAAGCCGTGTTAGCATCATGCAGCTACAGTTCCCCAATACCTCTGTTGTGATTTTCATGTGCAAAACGGATGCTCCAAGCCCTTGTCCCAAAAAAATACCAAATGCAAATTTGGCTCAAATCTATCTGATTTGCAGTACCTAGATCACATTTGAGGTTATAATCTCAAGGAAGATTAGAAAATTAATTTTTTTTTGCTTTGTGCCTCTTTCATACAGAAATTTTCCTATACAGAAGAGGATCATAGAAGGCAATTAGTACAATCATTAACAAATCAATACTGCATATCTACTAACGTCTAATAACTGTGGTAATTATTACCACTTTTATTAAATATTTCCAGTCTTTGTTTTTCTAGGCATGTCCTGGGATTGCACTTGTCTATCCCTTGGATCCCTGTGGGGTTAGGTAGAACCAACCTATTGATTATGCTCAGTCAGTTGTGAGTAGACCTGTCTGCACAGCTTTAACAGCAGAGCATTTAATTGATTATATAAGACATTCTGGTTTTTTGTCTAGTGTTGCCACTATGCTCAAGAAGGTAGCCATGTCAACAACCTGAGTGCCTTAGAAATTATGATAAGGGAGGCTTTGCTCACCAGCAATGGACATGCAGTTTAAAGTACTTTTGTTCTGAGCTATCTAGATTTGGGGTATTATTTCTAAATGCAGCATAACTTAGCTCATTAATATTAATACATTGATTATCATGGATGTGAAACCTATGTCTACCTGGGAAGAGAGATTATAATTCTTTTTTTTTTTTTTTTTGAGACAGAGTCTCGCTCTGTTGCCCAGGCTAGAGTGCCGTGGCGTCAGCCTAGCTCACAGCAACCTCAAACTCCTGGGCTCAAGCGATTCTCCTGCCTCAGCCTCCCAAGTAACTGGGACTACAGGCATGCACCACCATGCCTGGCTAATTTTTTCTATATAATTTTAGTTGTCCAGCTAATTTCTTTCTATTTTTTAGTAGAGACAGGATCTTGCTCTTGCTGAGAGATTAAATTCTTTTAGGACACTCACAGAAATTCTCTGGACCTATGACTGTGTTTAAGTAGGACTTTGAAATTTAGGCTTGTTCTATTTCTTTCCTAAACTTTCTAGCACAGCTGCTCACTCTAGAATTCATGCATTGCCGTTCTTGTCATAAGGGTATATTGTGGAAGCTATCCAGTTCACCAAGTACTAGACTTCAATAGACACATTCTCCCAAGAGACTACAGGTAATCATTTAATTTGCTATTTTAATATAGCATACAATGGAACAACAATGTTCTATGCTCTGATGTTGGCAGGATTCTAATTGCTTTCAAACACAACCAGGTCAGACACTAAATACCAGATCCCCATTTCCTTGAGGATTACTACCAGGTACCAAGTACCCTCAGGGTTTAGCAGCAATGACAGTACCCACTTAGTACCAACAGAAAAGAATGTATAATAATGTATATAGCATCTTACTGAATTATTGGGATGTTTTCAAAATAGACTGCATGTTGAGATCCCCAAAATAATTTCCAAGCCAACAACAGAACTAGACTTTCAAGGGGGGTGATTTTCCCAGCCATAATCAGAAGACTGCCTGCTGATTCGGGAAGTCTCTACTACAGCTGCTTACTTCACAGCCACACGCCAGTACTACTACACACATGCGCGCGCACACACACACACACACATGCACACATACAAGTGGATATTTTGTGTCCTGCTTCTTTCTTCATTTAAATCAAGATTTTTGAATTCAAGCCTCATTCAAATGTATATGATTTGAGGAATCTAAATCATAACTAGAAATCTAGGCATGAGGAATCCTATGTTTTTATTTTGTTTTGTTTTTGAAATTCAGCATCTGCATTATAAGCAAACATGTTAGAAAGAGGTTGCAATGGATGTTGAACTGCCTGAGCCAATGCATCTACAACAGCTTACTTACACGGTAGTGATTTATGGAGTGAAATCCTAATTGGGGAAAGGCTTTATAATTAGCACTTCAATTTTGAAGTGCTCCCTCAAGCATTAACTCTATAGAATTGTTGCCAAACTTTTAGTTCAGTTCACAACTTTAAGTACATAATTTGTGCCAAGTTCTGGGGATACAAAGATGAATTACACCAGTTCCTCACCCTTAAGGAGCTAACAGTCTACAATGTAGAATAGACTAATCAATAGCTACAGCAATTCAGGTATTAACACTGTACCGAAAATCAAACAACATGCCGTAGGATTAGTTCATCTTCTGGTGGCTATACAGCAGGTATATGGGGGCATATACTTAGGTAAGTTTAAATCATGCCTGAAAGAATTTTTTTCTGGCTTTAGGTAAGGGGGAAAATATTTTATTTCAGGAGACAAGACCATGAGTAAGGCATAAAGAAATGAAGGTCCATATGAAGGTATAGGATCCCTGACCCATAGTAGGTCTACAATAAATGTTTGTTGAAATAAAGAAGACAAAACTAGAATGCAGAGGTTATCAAAATGAACATGAACGAGGCCAGGGGAATTAGGGTATTTTAGACTGTTAAGGGTCTATGTAGCAAGTTTTGACCAATAAGTTGTGAGTGGAAATCAGGGGCATCATTTCCATGCCAAAGCATTTAATTGCTGGTACAAAACCACCCAGTATTTTCTTTTCCCTCTTGCTTAGCCACCAATGTCAAGAAGGTGGCTCTCCAAGTATAAGACATGTAGAAAAACAGAACTGTTTTGTACAAAGAAATCTCATAGTCATATATTTACAGTGATAGCTCCAGAACATTGAGGAGGAAAGATTACAGTGCAGACAACTGGAGTCTGATCATATAGAATACTACCTAAGAGCTGTGACACAATAATAAGAAATATATATTTAGTTTCTGCCTGAGTTCCTGACACAGAGCTCCTAAAACCCTTGTAACTTTCTTAGTGCTAGGGGTGATAGGAGCATCTTTTACTATAATATTTGGTCTTAGCCTCTGATTACTGACACAAGAGCTTCTAAGACCCTTGGAATCTCTGGAATGAGAAGAGTGTTTTTTGTATGTTAATGAGGTGACTGGTGGCTGAAAGCCCCTATAGAGTTTCAGGATGGGCTGGCCAACAAAGGAACCCACCATGTGTTAGAGGGATGGACTATTTATTCCCACTCTCTAACCTCTAAAGCTACATAAAGGGTTTAGGGATTGAGTTCAATCACCAATGGTCAGTGATTTAATCTGTCACACCAATGGATTGGAACTTCCATAAAAAGCCTAAACAATGGGGTTTGGAGAGCTTCCAAGTTGGTGAACAGAACCAACTGACAGGAGGGTGGCATACCCCAACTCCAGGAGGAGAGCAGCTCCCGTGTGGGGGACCTTTCTATATCTCTCCTTATGTACCACTTCCCCTGACTATTCATCTGTATCCTTGATCATATCCTTTGCAAATGTAAGTAATGTTTCCCTAAGTTCTTTGAGCTTGTGTTGCTAATTATCAAACTGAGGAGGGGTTCATAGTGTTAGGTTTCAGTCTGAAATGTCAGTTCTTGGCACACTCATGGCCAAAGAATGACCAGATGCATCAAAGTAAGGAAACCATGAAAATGAGGTTTATTAAGGAGAGAAAGACAGGATTGTAGGGTAAGAGCAAGATATGGGTTTACAGAGCGTGTTACATACACCACAGACAACAACCAGGCCCATTTTTGTAGCAAAGGGAGAACAGAAGAAACAGCAACAAAATGACCTGGTTATGGTCTGCATTTTGTCTTATAGTGCCCAGATTGAGATCTTCCATGGTTCAAATGTCACCATGGAACCACTTTGATTGGACAGTTGGGAGTTCCATGACCTGAGTCTAACTATGCATGCAGAATTCGCATAAGCCTCTCTGAAATCCCGTGGTCAGGGGGTGAATTGCAGGGACACCCACTTTCATCCCAAGGATACCCAGAATCCCTCACTAACTACCCAACAATAGGAACCCCTGATCTGTAGTGAAGTCAAAAAAGTAAAACCACCTTTGGGGTCCTCTTCATAAATTCTTTCCCTAGGCCAATGGCTATAAGAGTTTTTCCAATATTTTCTTCTAGAATGCTTATAGTTTCATGCCTTAGGTTTAAGTCTGTTATCCACCATGAGTTGATTTTTGTGAGGGGTGAGAGGTGTGGATCCTGTTTCAGTCTTCTACATGTGGATACCCAGTTTTCCTAGCACCATTTGCTGTATAAGGATTCTTTTCCCCAGTGTATGTTTTTGTCTGCTTTGTCAAAGATTGGATGGCTATATGAGGATGGTTTTATATCTTGGTTCTCAGTTCTGTTCCATTGGTCTATCTCTCTGTCTTGTGCCAATACCATGCTTTTTGCTCAAGATTGTTTTGTCATGATGTATTATATATTTTTGGCCTGATTTGCTAAAATTTTGTTTAGAG
>CAUYSK010099526.1:0-19438 GCA_963575035.1 Avahi laniger
GGGAATTCACCAAGACAAGACCAGCTCTCCAAGAAGTACTGAAAACAGAATTACATAAGGATCAGCACGATAAACACTCTCAAATGTGAAATCATTCAAAAGTTAAAGATCAAAGGCTAGAATCCACAATGGCTCATGAGAGAAAACAAAGGCACAAAAAGCAACTCAACAGTTTGATGAACAATTTACCCCATTTATCAGTTCTTTCAATAAATGTGAATGGCTTGAACGCACCTCTCAAGAGACATAGGCTGGCCGAATGGATAAAAAAATACAAGCCAGATATCTGCTGTCTTCAGGAAACACATCTAACCTGCAAGGATGCATTTAGACTCAAGGTAAAGGGGTGTAAATCAATATTTCAAGCAAATGGAAGCCAAAAGAAGGCTAGTGTAGCAGTTTTGATCTAAGACAACTTAGTTTTTAAATCAACAAAAGTAATGAAAGACAAAGAGGGCCACTATATAATGGTGAAAGGTACAGTTCAACAAGAAGACATAACAATTCTAAATATGTATGCGCCCAACCTAGGTGGACCCAGATTCATAAATCAAACTTTACTTAACCTGAAAAATTTAAATTCTTGATTCCCTTCCCCACTTCCTCTGCTAGACTTCCCTGTCTCAGTAGTACCACCCACTTCTAAATGGCTCAAGCCACAATGCTTTCTTCCCCACATCCCTCCCATTCATCCATTATCAACAAGTGCTGCCTGCCACCGTCATTCCTGCCCTGATGTACTGCAAAAAGCTCCACATGGGGTCCATGGCTCCGTCTGTTTTCCACAAAGCAGCCAGAGTATGAAAGTGTATGTCAGGTGGTGTTCCTATCTTTGACATTCTTCAAAGGCTTCCCGTGGAAGTTAAAATACAACCCACACTCTTCTCCGTGGTCACAGGTCTTGCCCTGCTCACCAGCTCCTTGCTGTGCCACTCCTCTCCTTGATCACAACAATTCAGTCATTCTGCTTTTCTCTCTCTCATTCTCTTCTCGTAAGACATTATTTTAACAGTCTTTTTGAAAGTTTCATAATTTATAGAGACAAAAGAAAAAATATGACAAGCGTGTAAATCATAAATAAAATAAACACCAATGAAATCATCACTCTATTTAAGAAATAGAACCTTTGCTCTATCTACATGTTCCTCCCCATCCAATTGCTGACCCTCATACCATTACTCTTAGATGTAAACATTTTTCTAAATTTTAAAAATAATTCCATTGCTCAAAAAATAAGTTTTTTTCATATATATGTATCTGTTGTTTTGCTCAACTTTAAGCTTTATTAAAATGGTATAGTGATCTTCAGTAATTTGCTTTTTATCTTCAAAGTTTTCCTAAGGCATAACCATTTTGTAGCTATAAATCTCTCATTTCCTCTGGTGGATAGTATTCCACTGTGTGAGTATAGTACAATATATTTAACAACTCCTTCTCTTATTGATAGACATTTGGGTTGTTTCTACTTTGTTATTGTCAACAATACTGCTGTAATTTTTTTAGTATGTCTTCTGGTGTATATGGACAAGAATATATGCATAGGATTTGCATTGCTGGCTTATGGAGAATGCAAATATTCTTTATGGCATCAAATTGTTTTTCAAATGGTTCTACCAATAGCATGCATGTCCCATAGCAGCATGAGTCCCCTTTGAGTGCCATCTACTCCAATCCTTGATATATCAGGTTTCTTAATTTTTGCTAATTTGGCACATATAAATTAGTATCTCAATGTGGTCTTAAGTTATATTTTCCTGATTCGTAATAGGATTGAACTTCATTTTTTTATTATGGTAAATAACATATGACATGAGTTCTACCCTTTGAACAAATTTCTAAATACATAATATAGTCTTGTTAACTATATGCACATTGTTGTTCAGCAGATCTCTAGAACTTTTTCGATTTGCATTACTGAAATTCAATACCCATTGAACAGCAACTCCTCATTGCCCCCTCCCCTAAGGCCTTGACAACCACCATTCTGCTCTCTACCTCTGTGAGTTGGACTATTTCAGATATGTCACGTGAGTGGAATCATGTAGTATTTGTCCTTTTGTGACTGGCTTATTTCACTTAGGATAATGTCTTAAAAGTTCATTGCTGTTCTCACATATTGTACAGAATTTCCTTTTTTTTAAGACTATATAACATTCCATTGTACGTCTTTACACAATTTCTTTATCAACTCATTTGCTGATAGGATTTTAGGTTGTTTCAACATCTTGGGTATTATAAATAGTGCTGCAGTGAATATGGAATAGAAAATATCCCTTCAAGATTCTGATTTCAATTCTTTTGGATAAATATCAGAAGCAGAATTGTTAGATCAAATTATAGTCCTATTTTTTAATTTTTTGAGGAGCCTCCATATTGTTTTCTGTAGTGGCTATGCTGTTTTGCATTGTTACCACCAGTGTGCAAGGCTTTCAATTTCTCCACATCCTCACCAACACTCGTTGCCTTTATTTGTTTAATAAAAGACATCATAACAGGTGTGAAGTGATATCTCATTGTGGCTTTGATTGGCATTTCCCTCATAAATAATGGCATTGAGTATATTTTCATATACATGTGGAGCATTTGTATGTCTTCTTTGGAAAAATGTCTATCCAAGTTCTTACCCCAATTTTAAATCATGTTGTTAGTTTTCTTTGTTATTGAATAATAGGAAAATCTTTTATATTTTAAAAATTAATCTTTTATCAAATATATAGTTTTCAAACTATAGTTCATTGTGTGGGTTGTTTTTTACCCTGTTAATTGTTTATCCAATTTTCCCATCACTGTGCATTGAAGAGACTGTACTTTCCCCATTGTGTAGTCTTGGTATCCTTGTTGAAGCTCATTTTATCACATATGCATGAGTTCATGACTCTTTGTGTTCATGACTCTATGTGTCTATCTTTATAACAATATTATACTGTCTTAATTCCTGTAGCTTTGTAATATATTTTGGAATCAGGAAGTGCGAGGCATCTAGCTTCATTCTTCTTTCTCAAGATAGTTTTGACTAGTCAGGCTACTTTGTGATTGCATATAGATTTTAAGATTGATTTTTCTATTTCTTCAATAAATTTCATTGAGATCTTGATAGGGATTGTATTGGATCTGTAGTTCACTTTGGGTAAATGGACATGTTAGCAATATTAAGCAATATTCTAATCCATGAACATGAGATGTTCTCCATTTACATCTACCTTCTTAAATTTCTTTCATCAATGTATCAGCATTTTCAGTGTACAAGTCTTTCACCCTAGAGTTAAATTTATTCCTAAGTATTTTATTTGTTCATACACTATTGCAAATGGAGTCATTTTCTTAATTTCTTTTTTGCATTGTTTGTTTTTAATTTATAAAATGAAATTGATTTTTATAGGTTGATTTCATGTCCTACATCATTGTTCAATTTATTAGTTCTAAGAGTATTTTTGTGGAATCTTTAGGGTTTTCTACATACAAGATTATATCATTTGCAAACAGAGACAATATTACTTCTTTTCTGATTTGAACACATTTTACTTCCTTTTCTTGCCTAATTTCTCTAGCTAGGATTTCCGGTATTATGTTTAATAGAAGTGATGAAGGTGGGCATTTGCCTTGTTCCTGATGTTAAAGGAAAAATTTCTACATGTTTTTCACCATTGAGTATGTGGTTAGCTGTGCACCTTTCATATACGGTGGTTTTTATTGTGTCATTTCTGCTTTCATCTTTATACTTACCTTCCTTACACAAACTTTGGGTTTAGTATTTTTTTTTCTGTTTTTAGCTAATTGAAGAATAAAGCTAGGTTATTTATTTGAGATCTTTCTTCCTTTTTAATCTAGGCATTTACTAGTATAAATGTCCCTCTTAGTACTGCTTTTGCTACATCCTATAAACCTTGGTATGTTGTGTTTTCATTTCTTTTGTCCAAATATATTTTCTAATTACCTTTTTCTTTCTTCTTTGACCCATTAGTTGTTCAAGACTATGTTATTTAATTTTCATATATCTTGGAATTTTCTAGATTTACTTCTGCTAATGATTTATGGTTTCATTCATTGTGGTATGATTTTAATTTTCTGAAGGTCTTTGTTAAAACTTTTTTGCAACTTAACATGTGATCTATCCTGGAAAATGTTCTGTGTGTGTTTAAGATGAATATTTATTCTGCTGCTGTTGAGTGGAATGTTCTGTGTATGTCTGTTAGGTCCATTTGGTCTATATTGTTACTCAAGTCCTCTGTTTCCTTGGTGTTCTGTCTGAATGTTCTATCCATTATTGAAAGTAGGATATTGAAATTTGCTATTATTATTGTTTTGTCATCTGTTTCTCTCTTTGGTGCTACCAATGTTTGCTTTATATATTTGTGTGATCTGATGTTGGGTGCATATATATTTATGTTGTTATATCTTCCTGGTGAATTGACACTATTGTCATTATATAATGTCTTTGGCTCTTGTGATCATTTTTAATTTAAAGTCTACTTTGACTGATATAAGTATTGCCACTGCTGCTCATTTTTGCTCATCATTTGAAAGGAATATCTTTTTCCATTTCTTTACATTTAGCCTGTGTGTGTGCATGTGTGTGTGTCCTTTAAAGTGAGTCTTTTATAGACATCATATAGTTGGATCTTGCATATATTTTTTTTAATCTGTTCAGCCACGGATATGGTTCAAATGCTTGGCCCCTCCAAATCTCATATTGAAATTTGATCCTCAGTTTTGAATGTGGGGCCTGATGGGAGCTGTTTAGGTCATGAGGATGAATACCTCATGAATGGCTTAGTGCCCTCCCCATGATAATAAGTGAGTTCTGACTTTATTATTAACAGTTCATGCAAGAGACGATTGTTTAAAGAACCCTGCTAATACCTCCTCTTTCTCTTGCTCCTCTTGCCATAGGACACACTTGGTCTCCCTTCAACTTCCACCTTGATTGGAAGCTCCCTGAAGCCCCCACCAGAAGATGCAAGAACCATGCCTCTTGGTCAGGCTGCAGATCTGTGAGCTAAATAAACCTCATTTCTTTATAAATTACCCAGCATCAGACATTCCTTTATAATAAAGCAAAATGGACTAACACAGTCACTCTGTATCTTTTAATTGGGAAGTTTAATCCATTTACATTTAAAATAAGTATAGATAGGGAAGGACTTACTATTGCCATTTTAAAAATTATTTTTCATCTGTCTTGTAGCTATTTTGTTCTTTTTTTCTCTCTCTTGCTATGTTTTTGTTTTTTTTTTTCCCTAGTGACATGTTTTGATTCCTTTCTCATTTTCTTTTGTGTATCCTCTTTAGGTATTTGTGTGTGTGTGTGTGTGTGTGTGTGTGTGTGGTTAACACGTGACTTGCATATAACATATCATAGTTATAACAACGTATTTTAAGCTGATACCAGCTTAACTTCAATCTCATAAAAAACTTCTACTTGTTTAGCTTTCCTCTCTCACACTTCATGATACTGATGCCACAAATTACAACTTTTCATATTATGTGACCATGAACATATTTTATAATTACAGTTACTTTCATGCTTTTGCCTTTTACCTTCTATACCAGTATTAAGAGTTATTTGTACACCACCATTACAATATTACAATATTCTGTAACTGTCTATATATTTACTTTTATCAGTGGGCTTCATACTTTCATACGCTTTTGTGTTGTTGTCTACTATCCTTTTGTTTTAACTCGAAGGACACCCTGTAGCCATTCTTATAAGGTAGGTCTAGTGATAATAAAAACTCCCTAAGCTTTTGTTTATCTGGGAAATCTTTGTTTCACTTTCATTTTTAAATAACAATTTTGCCAGAGACAGTACTCTTGGTTGGCATTTTTTTTCTTTAATTATTTTGAATATTATTTCTACTCCCTTTTGTCCTGAAATGTTTCTGTGAGAAATCTGCTGATTGTCTTATGGGGGTTTCATGTATATGATCAATTGCTTTTCTCTTATTGCTTTCAAAATTCTTTTTTTATTTGTGAATTTTGACAAAATGATTAAACTATATCTCATTTTTTTTAATTTTTAATTTTTTTATTTCAGCATATTATGGGGGTACAAATGTTTAGGTTACATATGTTGCCTTTGCCCCACCCAAGTCAGAGCTTCAAGTGTGTCCATCCCCCAGATGGTGTGTACCGCATGCATTAGGTATGAATATACCCATCCCCCGCTCACCTCCTATGTGCCTGACACTCAATGAATGTTACTACTATATGTACACTTAAGTGTTGGTCAGTTAAGTCAGTTAATACCAATTTGATGGTGAGTACATGTGATGCTTGTTTTTCCATTCTTGTGATACTTCACTTAGTAGAATGGGGTCCAGCTCTATCCAGGAGAATACAAGAGGTGCTATATTACCAGTGTTTTTTGTGGCTGAGTAGAACTCCATGGTATACATATACCATATTTTATTAATTCACTCATATTGATGGGCACTTGGGTTGTTTCCACATCTGATAAGCTCCATCAGGAATGAAAAAGGAGAAATTACAACTGATACCACGGAAATACAAAATATCATCTGTGAATACTATACTATATGTCTATATAGAATTTTTTAGACTCAACCTAGTTAGAATCCTTTGGGTCTCTTATACCTGGACATCTATTTCCTTTCCCAGATTTGGGAAGTTTTTGGCCATTACTTCTTCAAATAATCTTTTTGCCACTTTTCCTTTCTCTTCTTCTGATACTTTCAAAATGTTTATATTGGTTTGCTTGATGGTCTCCCATAAATCCTGTAGACTTTCTTCACTTTTAAAATTTATTTTATTTTATTTTTCTCCTCTGGATAATTTCAAATGATTTGTCTTAGAGTTGGCTGATTTTTCATTGTTTCATTGACTCTGTTGTTGAACCCCTCTAATGAATTTTTCAATTCAGTTATTATATTCTTAAATTCCAAATCTTCTGCTTATGTTTCCTATTTCTGTGTTGACATTCTTATTTATTAATGAACCATTTTCTTGATCTCACTGAGCATCTTTATCATGGCCTTTCCAAATTTTTTCTCTACCAATTCATATACTTCCATTTCTTTAGAGTCAGGATCTGGAAATTTATTTTGTTCCTTGGATTGAGTCATGTTTCCCTGTTTCTTAGTGTGACTTTTAACATTATATTGGGATCTGCACATTTGTTAGAAGTCATCTCTCCCAGACTATGGACTGGCTTAGCAGAGGGAAAGATTTTCACCAATCTGACAGACTAGAAAGACTAGGGGCCTCTCAAAATTTTCCTGTAGATACAAACTTTTTCTGTACTTGTGTGTATATATTCTCAATTAGCAGAATTTGCTTATTTTCTTTTTCAAGCATTTCTAATCTCTTCCTCCTTCTGGTGTCTGTCTGTGGTACTGTAGTTCTATTGTTATCAGCAGCCCTTTGGCTTCTAGAGTGTGTCAGGCAACACAGAAGTCCATTTCTTAGGTAGCCCCCTGAAAAACCAGAATGTATGGACATACACTACTTCACTCTTATCTTCTCCCTGATTGAGGGAGAACCTGCTAAACTGTATTGGCCTTTGTCTTTTTTACCATGGGTCCTCTAGAGCATCAACGAGACATTCAGGTTTCTTTTGTTCTCAATGGCCCCTAGGCATCTAGAGTATGCAGGGTCCCATCAGTGCACTGAGAGAGGTGAGACAGAAACCAGTCCTTCAGGCAGCCCTGAAAAAGCCCAAATGTTGGATGTACACTTCAATGCATTCCTTCCTCTGGGAGTAGTCAGAGTTGGTTTTTTCCCCACTTATTTCATGCTAAACTGGGGGGAGGGTGACTATAGCAAGTGAGTATGTGCTAGTCCAAACATTCGCCTTTGTTCTCAGCAGCCCCCAACCTGGCGTAGACAGGCAAAACCAGTTCTTTAGTTAGCCCTCCAAAATGTCTGGATTTTGGGCTTATGTTTTAGTCTTCTCTTTCCCTCCGTAAGGAGAAGTTAGGACTTTCTCCCAGTTATACCATGATTAGCCAGGTGGAGGGACTATGGTGAATGATTGCCATAAGGTTTCCTGCTGACTTTTACACATGTTTCATGTTCACATGTGGTGCAGAAGCCTTTTGTTTTCTGGATTCCTTACAAAGAAAATTGGTCTAGGTATTATTGTTGAATCGGTATCTCCATGGTGGAAGGAGAGTATGATCATTCATATTCCCTATTTTTCTGTCTTGCTGCCATCTGGGATTGAGCAATCTTAATGTGTTTGATTAGCCTTAATATTCCTACTTCTGCAAAATGCTTTTTTCCCCAACTGACTTAGCACTTTGGAGCTTCTACTTCCTCATCTATTAAATGCAGGAAAACATTTTATTTTTCTTATAAGAATTCTATATGACTGAAATGTACTTCAAATCAGTGGTTCCTGAATGACAATTCTTGGATAAATGCCTGGTTATCAGAACCAGAATTGAGTAAAGATAGCAAGGAAAATGTGGTAAAATTCAAATAAACCAGCACTCTCAACCCAAATTCCCATTCAACAGGTCTGGGGTGAAGGTGAAGACTAGTATGACAAGAATTTATTTACCTTTCAGAGCTCCTTATGTGATTTTCTTACAGCCAGAAAAGTTTGAATCTCACAGCTTTATGTGGGTGCAAATTATATTTAAGTTGAGGTTACTATTGATACTATTAGGAATGAAGAGTTAACAGCAGTGTTTGTGGAAATCAGAGTGGCTATTCAAGATTTGTTCTAGAAACCATATGGTTTTTTTAGCACAGATGACATTAAAAATGCAAATCAAAAAGAGCTATTTATATGAATTGGTAGGATCGATGATATGCTTTTTATCCACCGAGTTTTTTGTGGCCATGCAAAAATTAGCACCTAGCACAATTCCTCACACTTAGTAGGTCCTCTAGAAATGTTAGCTAAATTAATCGATATGATATTAAAACTGTGTACACAATTGTCTGAGGTTAGCTGTGTAAGTGATATCACTGAAATTTAGCTATCAATCCATTCTTCCAATCAACAAACATTTCCTATATGCCTCATATGTGCAAGGCATTCTTTTGGCCTTTTGTTGGGAAGTAAATCCTGATGACATGCATCTAACCTTCTAATTAACAAAGACACATCTACTTAATCAAAGAAGATAAGATATACATCAAATAAAAAGCCATACACAGTAGAAAAAAGCATCATGATAAAGACTTAATAAAGAGCTGTAGGAGTCCAGAGGAAGGCAACATTGCTTCTGTCTGTAGATCTGGCAAAGTTTCCTACAGGAGGTGGCATAGGAGAAAGACTTTGAAGAATAAGGAATCTAGACAGGTGGAGGCTCAGAGGGCATTCCAGGTTGAAGAGTGAGCATTAGCAAACATGCATAGGTAGCAAGGAAACAAGAAGACAGATCTGTCCACAGACACATTTAACTTGAGATGAGTGGAATAAATACCATTATTAGGTATTGTAAGGTGAACATGAATTTGGCTATGGGTTTGGGTTAGTATACCAGCAAGAAACAGATGGTCTTTCAAATTGAGGAATCTGAGGAAAGTTTAATAAAGCCACTGTTTATGGTTTGGGCAGAGAATAGTACAGTACTCAGGGGCTCATAACACTTGGAAGCCATCACTGCCTACCCCTGAACCTAAAAGGGCACAAGAGGAGAGTGATTTCCCCAACCCAGAGAGAGAAAAAAGAGATGAGAGAGCACCTTAAAGTGAGACACAGAAAATCTGAGGTGTCCCCGCATGAACCTAGGAGGGTAAATACTCAAGTCTCATTCCCTTTCGCCCCCCATTCTCCTGCCAGTGCTTTCTTTTGGCTGAAGCCAGAGGACATGTGCACATTGACGCATCCCTCCCTTAGGGGCAGATGATCATATGCCAATTGAAATGATCACACGGTAGGAACATGCCCCTAATTATCACCATCTCATTATAGGTACATGTCTATTTCCTTCAGAATATCTCACAAAAATCCCCTCACTATATACCATGCATGTTTGTCTTTTCCTCTTAAATTACTTTTCAACCATATTATTATATCATCAAAAATAATCACGCTGAAGATTAACTTGTGCATTACTGGATACTTTGTGTGTACTTGTGGCCCATTCTCCAGTTATTTGAAATCTCATAGAATTTCCTAATGCTAACAAAGGGGAGGTAATTATAGCCTACCATTCAGCATCATAAACATGAAGCATTTTAGATTGTAGGATCATTATATGTACAAGACAGTGAACAGAATGCCCTCTGTAAAGAGGAGAGAAACCGCAAAACATCTTTTGGGAATCAGCAAGAAAAGAGAATCATCAAATTGACTGGTCTGCTAATGATTTCTTTTCTTTTTATTTACACTGCAGAACCCAGTGGGGTTTGTACATGCTCTCAGGCTCTCACATGTGCGTGTGTTTCTGTTCTAGTCATACTTTAAATGGGTTTTTGTTCCTTTCTTTTTCTAATTTCAAAATATTATGAATGTACAAACGTTTTAGGTTACATGGATCGCTTTTGTAATGCTTGAATCAGGGCTATAAGGGTACCTATCACCCAAATAGTGTTCATTGTACCAGTTAGGTAGGTTTTTGTCTATCCTCTCTCCTTCCTCCCCTTGCTTGATTTCTGCTGAGTTTTACTCCCCTCTGTGGATATGTGCTCATCAGTTAGTTTCAGTTTAACAATGAATACATGTGGTGTTTATTTTTCCATTCTTGAGATACTTCACTTAGGATAATAGTCTCCAGTTCCATGCAAATTGCTGCAAAAAGCATTAATTCATCCTTTTTATGGATGAATAGAACTCCATGGTATACATATGTCATATTTTGTTAATCCACTCATGAATTGATGGGCACTGGGTTGATTCCATAACTTTGCAATTGTGAATTGTGCTGCAATAAACATTTGAGTATAGGTTTTTTGATAAAATGAACTTTTTTCCTTTGGGTAAATACCCAGTAGCAGGATTGCTAGATTGAATGGTAGGTCTACTTTTAGTTCTTTGAGAAATCTCCATACTGTTTTCCACAGAGATTGTACTAATTTGCAGTCTCACCAACAGTGTGGAAGCATTTCTTTCTCTCTGTATCCATGTCAGGGTCTACGGTTTTTGGACTTTTAATAAAAGCCTTTCTAACTGGAACAAGTTGATACCTCATTGTGGTTTTAATTGACATTTCCCTGATGATTAGTGACATTGACACTTTTTTTCATATGTTTATTGGCCATTTGTTTATCTTCTTTTGAAAAACTTCTGTTCATGTCTTTGGCCCACTTTTTAATGAGATTGTTCATATTTTTCTTGCTGATTTGCTTGAGTCCTTTGTAGATTCTGGTTATTAGCCCTTTATCAGATGTATAACATGCAAATATTTTCTCCCATTCTGTAGATTGTCTATTTGCTCTGTTAATTATTTCCTTAGCTGTGCAGAAGCTTTTTAATTTAATCTAGTCCCATTTATTTATTTTTGTTGTTATTTTGTTTTGTTTTGTTGGGGTCTTAATCATAAATTCTTTGCCTAGGCTGATATCTAGAAGAGTTTTTCCTATATTTTCTTCTAGAATTCTTATGGTTTCATGCCCTACATTTAAGTCTTTTATCCATCTTGAATTAATTTTTTGTGAATAGTGAGAGTTATGGGTCCTGTTTCATTCTTCTGCATGTGGCTATCTAATTTCCAAGCACCATTTATTGAATAGGGTTTTTTTTTCCCTCAGTGTTTATTGTTGTCTGCTTTGTCAAAGATCAGCTGGCTGTATGTGGATGGTTTTATATCTGTGTTCTCTGGTAATGATTTCTGATGATGTAGAAAGATGCAGTCTCTACTTTTGATGTTTATCAACTGTTTTTCTTAGGGCAAGTCATCACTTTGAATGGGACTTTTTGTGGCTATAGTCTTAGTGATCTCAGCTTCCTTTTCTGTATCTCTTTTCAATGACAAATTTTGCTAACCAGCTCACTGAGATAGGCCCAGGCTGAGCCATATAATGGCCCATTTCATGCCACAGTGACCTTGTTGCCTGGGTATTTTCTATGCAAGAGTGGACAGGAAAAATTATATCTATTAGTCTCCTTTGGCTATAAACCATATGAATATCAATGCAGACCTGTTGGGTTGGTTGCCTTCCTGCATCTCATCTTCAGATTCTATGAACCACATAAATCTCCTTCCTGTAAATCTCTTTTACTTAATCTATTTTGAGTTGAATTTTTGTTACTTTCAATAGAAAGAGACCTGCCTTATACTGAACAGATACTGCCAGGCCTGTGCCAGGCTTTGGCCTTTGCACTTGTTCTCTCTGCTTGGAATGTTCTTCTCGAGAACCTTCATGACTCCTATTCTCACGTCTTTCAGGTCTGGACTTAAATATCACATTCCTAGTAAGTCCTCCCTTGCCCATTCTCTCTAAACTACCCTCACCACACTTTACCACCCTTCCCTTATCAATATATAATATGCCATATATTTCACTTAATGATTCTGTCAATCATCCTTAACAAGAATGCAGGTAGGGATTTTTAACTGCTTTTCCACTGCATATTCCCAATGTTTAGAAAAGACATAGACACAGGTATTGGACACTAATAAATGTTTGTTAAATAAGAGAACAAATTAATATTAAACATCTTCCCTGTGCCAAATACTGTTCTCAGAGCTTAAGATGTGGAACTTCATGTAGCTCACAGGTTCTTTGCATTTTTTGGTAATGGTGATATCATGAAAGCCATGCATCAAAATGATGTATTCTCATGAAGACTGTTACCTCCATGAGGACAAAGGTCATGCCTGCCTTTTTCTACACTAATCCCCATTTCCTAGTGTAGTACCTGGAACCTGGAACACATGTAAGTATACTTTATATCCTAGATATAAGAACATGAAATATATCCCATATCTTAAACATAGCCATGATCTCTGTTTAGTCATGGGTTTGTTATAATCTCATGAATTTGGCAAGCAATATAGCTGCCAAAGTTTCCCTTTTGAGGTTGGCTACTGGTTAGCTTTGAGCAAAACAGGTCACCTATTCTTAGCCATTGCATTGGACTGACTCCCCTTTCCACCTGTCTTGTTCTTATTTCTTTTATCCCCTATTCTTAAATTATATTATTGTGTCCTTGTGACCACATTGAATCCTTTCTGGAACAAGGCAGAGAATAAATTAATTCACAGATTCATTTAATTTTCACAGCAACTCAGTGAGGTAGATATTAGTTCCCTCATTACATGGGAGAGGAAACTGAGCCTTGGAGATATTAAGCAATCTGTCCAAGGTCACACAGCTAATAAATGTCAAAGTCAGGATTAAGACCCAAGACAATCAGTCTCTGTAACAGGTGCTCCGCCACCCTCCTTAAGATCTGTAACATTTCAGGGATACTTTGAGCTGGGGACTGTTAGAAATGACATTAGACAAAGAGACAAAATCTGGGGGGCCAACCCCAGGTTTTTCTGTTTTTAGGGCAATATGAACTTTGATGTTACTTATTTTCTGAATCTCAGTTTCTCCACAATTCAATGGGAGCGGTCATACATCTCCCTTCTGCACTGTCAGAGTTCCATCTAGGTACCTGCATTGAAGAATGGGCCTGGTCTGAGACACAGTGGTCAGAGACCCAGAACCAAATTCAGAACCAGCAAACCATGTCTAAAGGACAACACATACCCACTGTCATTTGATATTAACAACAAATGAAGTTAAATGTGAGCATGAGCCTTGATGACATTATGCTAATTACTTTCTACACCAGTGTCTCATAAAGTTGTAGGCTTTGGGCATAATGGACAGAGAATGGGCTCTAGACTTCAACACACTTTGGTAAAATCCTAACCTTTCTGCTGTGCTCTGTAATTTTGAACTACTTAATCTCTCTGAATTTTACCTCTTCTATAAGTCAGGGTGTATAAGAAAACCAGTCATAATATTTACTATCAATATATTCACATTTTGAATGTGTTTGAAAGCAATTCCTTTAAGAATGACCCACATACTATCTAGCCTTTTTGGCCACATGCTTTTTCTTCCTAAATTTCTTTTGCAAAGGTCATCTTATCCTTAGGACCCCTTGGGAGTTGGCCAGGTTCTTGCAGAAGCAAAGATTCTTCAGGATGCTTAACTTAAAAATGATGTTCCAAATATTCTCCCCAAAAACACATAATAGAACTTATATGTGACTGGGGCCAAAGCTCAAAGCTTTATTTCATTCATTCACTCATTCACTCATTCATTCTACTAACATTTACTTAGTGCATGCTCTGCGTCAATCGCCTGACAGGCATAAAATAAAGTTTTGCTCTAGAGAAATTACATTCTAATAGGGGACAGGGTCAGGCAAATAAGAAACTGTGTTACCTGGGGCATAATGAAAGAATAGAGAGGGACTTAGAGGAGCACAGAGATGACCTAGCTGAAGACGCATAATCTGACCCATCCCTTCATACCACGGAGCCTTCATACACAGGCCTGGTTCTGGCTTCCAGACTCCAGAGAGCATTTGGTGTCTGTGTGTGGGGTCTCTTGATCTCAAGCATGAGCTTGGCCCTTGGCTCCTGCCTACCCAAAGACTCGGCTCACGGACTTGCTTTTCCATTCCCCTGCCACAGCCCTCAGAACCAAGCCACGTAATTCATCGGGCAATAGTAAAGCTTTTTAATATTTCATTTTCCTTCCAGAGGAAGAAAACTCTTTCTTCACAGAATCATTACTGTCTTCTTCCTCCTTTGTGTTAAAGGAAAAAGGAAATGGAGAAATAGCCCCATTCCATGGAGGCCCCTGATATATTTCCTCTGTACTGTGTACTGGCCCAGTAACTAGATTGCTAAAATCCTAGAGATGCTGTAGTTCAACTCCTCATTTTTGACATGAAGAATTTGACATCCAGAGAAGGGGAGTCGCTCACCTGGAGACTCCTGACTTCTGCCTCCCATCCCCCATCACCAGCCCACTTTCTCTGAAACTTCGGGGCTCAGCACAGCTGCTCTCTCCAATCCCTGTGTCTGCTGAGGTCACTGTCTTGCCCAGGTCACTCTTTTCTTGTTACTTCTTACTGAGCATATAGGGGGTGCTAGAAATTTTGATAACGGCTTTTTTTTTTTTTTTTTGCCATTTCCCTTTGATCACAAAGGTACATTTAGGACTTGCTGGAATAATGCAATTGTAATGGAATAATTTAAAGGAACCACATTGAAGAGCCCGGTGATACCTCTTTGGGCTGATGAACAAATATAGCCACTCAAGAGAAGGCAGCACATGATGTGCAGAACAGAGATACCGTGGAGCCCACCACTGTTTCCCACTTCTGAGCCTTAGATTCACAAGACCAGTTGCTGCTGGGCAACCTCACGTTCCCTTTTTCCACTGAGAGGAGCACAGTCCACACACTTGACCAAACCAAAAGGCAAACGTTCAGATACCTGCCTTACCTCAATATTAAATTTGTTTTCAAGTGTGGGTAATATAACTTTTAATCACTTCTATTCTAATTGGTAGGTATGCCTACTTAGAAAAGGTGTGTGGTATGCCTGGGTTTGCAGAGAAGCTAAGAAAAACAGCAAGGATTCGGCCCTAGGCATTAGCTTATTTTCTTTCACTGTATCATGCAGAGAAAGCAAGGAGAGGATCTAGTGACATGGCAGCCTTCTTCTTTTGGTAATTCATTTAATCTCCCTAGTTTAATCTCCCTGAACTTCAGGTTCTTCATCTAGTAAAAAAAAATGGAGGAGGATAATATCTGCTCTGCTTACTTTACACTAAACATAAAATCAGAGATTAAATGGAAAAATGCCTTGTATATTTTTAAAATAACTTTTTTTCTATTGATTCTAAATGTGCACTCATTTTTTTTTTTACTATTATAGAAAAGGCAGGATCTAATATTTTAAATCAAACATTGAGCCTCAAAATGCTGACAGTTGGCACTTTGGGAACAAATTAGAGCCCAGAATCAAAGATAAATGGAAAGCATTTACAAGCTACATGATCTGGAAAATGGGAAGAGAGTCGATTCTAAAGAGGGGAGGAAACAATCGACTGAATGATTACAAAACAAAAATGACACATTAACAGTTTCAGCACATTGCAGACAATAGGGACACTGGTAGATTCACTGGAGAATTATTTTTCCTTTAACACAGCCTCAGTGGACAGATGTGAAGAGGAAGGTTCAGACTGTTAAGAAGGCAGCAGAGCTACTGAATAGGAGAAACACAAACAAAACAAAATTACATAATTTTGCATTGCAAATTCACAATTACAGGATTCCAGATGCAGGATCAAATTGATGGTGACAGAATGGACTTGCTGGGAAGGAAAAAGACTATTAATAAAAAAGATTAAAAAGGGCCAGGAGGAAAGGAGTAGGTGTAATGGGTAAAAGCATGGCTTTTGTTGTAGAACTCTGTTGCAAGACTGCCTGGGTTGGAATCTCAGTTTTAGCAACTGTGTTGACCTTCAACGAGTGACATAAATTCTCAGTTTCTTCATCTGTAAACTGGGGATAATTATAGCACCTTTCCCACTGAGTTGTTACAGAGAGTAACTGAGTTAATACTGGTAAGTACAGACTGCATAATTAGAAGACAGAAGTGACACATGCGCAGTGTCAGCACACCACAGAGAATAGGGACATTGATGGATTCACCAGAGGATTATTTTTTCTTTTGACACAGCCTCAGTGGACAGATGTGAAGGGGAAGCGTTAGGTTGTCAAAGACAGCAGAGCTACTGAATAGGAAAATACAAACAAAAACAAAACTACATTATTTTGCATTGCAAATTCAGTCATATGATTACAGGTAACTTGCTTAGAACAGTTGCTGGTACCTCTTAAACACATGAGTTTGTTAATTTTTATTGTCCACATGTGAAGGGAATTTAAAGCTATTAAAAGCCCTGTCAAACATGAGATGACAATGAGAAAAAAAAAAATTCTCAGATCAGTGATCTTTGGCACATTCCAGCATCACTGATGAAGTCACATAAAACTGGTTATCACCAGGTGATCAAGGAATGAATTCCAGAGAGATGAAAGAGGAGAAAAACAGAGAAATGGGGAATATGAGAGGAAAAAGAAAAGTTATTCGACAAAAATTAAATCAGAATTCTCTCCAGCATACTGTTTTTCTTCCCTAAACTCAGCTAAGGTATCACTTTCTGAAGGAAGCATTTTAAAGAAGGGGGGAAGGGAGGAAGGAAGGGAAGATAAAGAAAGAGGAAAAACATGGTTAGGCTGTGACATCAGACTGCCTGAATTTATATCCTCAGCTATGTCATTTCCAGACTGTGTGGCCTTAGGCAAGCTACTTAAACTCTCTGAAACTATTTACTCTTCCATAAAATGGAGATGAGAACAAATAGTTAGCTCACAGGATTTTGTGAGGTGGCAATGAAATAACTACTTAAAGCCATTTAGAAAGCTACCAAGCACATAATAATTATACGGCAATTGTCAGTAGATATTATTCCTGACCCCTGCAATATGCTAAGTAGTATTCATGGCATTGCACAGGTAAACTGTTAAAAGTCTCAGAACAACCAACTGAAGAGAGTAGAGCTCAAGGGTATCAGCGACTATCAGCGACTGCGTAGAAAAGCTAGGGTTCTACTCTAGCCCTTTCAGCTTCCCAGGTCCATGCTCCAGCGCCTTCCAAATGAATCCCCAAGTGTAAATCACGTTTGTTCTGCTGCAAAGCACATCACTTAACACCCCAAAATAGAACTTGTGCATGCTGTAAAGAAATGCACCATTTTGCCTAAACCCAAGTTTTTATTTTAGAGCTGAATTTGAAGAGTTAGTGAAAATTATAGTAGCTACAGTTTATTGTATGTGAGCTACTTTGCATACATCATCACCACCATCATCGTCACTATTTTATTGATTGCCTGTCATGCAACTGGTGCTGTGCTTAATGTTTTACGTCTGTGCTTCTCAAACTCTCTCGAATGAGAGTCACCTGGAGATCTCGTTAAACTGCTGCCCTGGTTCAGTGGGTCTGGGGATAGCCTGAGATGCTGCATTTTTAACCAGCTCCCAGCTGACATTGATGCAGCTGTTTTTGGAAAGCTTCTTTAGCTAGATTTTTACAGACTTTTCTTCCTCTCATTACTGCTGTTGTAAGAATTTTACAGGAACTATTATGCCCATTTTAATGAAAAAGGAACGGAGGCTCAAAGAGGTTATGTGCCCTGCCTCAGGATATAGTGAGTAGGGGACAGGGCCAGAATTCAAGCTGTTGTCTCTCTGGGTCCCACGTTCCTCGGTATCTCCCTCAAATACATGACAGAATATATTTAATCTAATTCATGATTTAGCTCTTTAAAATATTCACATTTATTTCACAAACAGTTTACATCAGCTAAGTGTTTATATATATTTAAAAAACCTGGATATCAAAAGATGATAAATATATACTTTCTCCTCTATAAAACCAGTCTAGTAGAAAGAGAAATAAGCACTTAAAATATAATATGAAGATAATCAGTGCTAGTAAGGGTATGGGGAAATCAAGGACTTCAACACAATCTCATGGGAATTTCAACTGGTACAGTTTTTCTGGTGGGTAATGTGGTTTTATGTCAAAATGCAAAATATGTGTATTAATTGATACAGCAATTTTATTTCTAAACATTTGTTCTACAAAAAAATAGACAAGTGAAAGATGTGTGAGATATGTGTATGTGTGTATATATTCACACATATACATATACACATATATATGCATGTTCATTGCAGTATTAAGAATAATGGAATACAATTAAATAATTAAATTCAACATCCACTGAAGGAAATTAGCTAAATTATTGTGCACCCAGACAGTGGACTACTATAAATCTATTTAGAAAAATAAATTAAATATATATGAACTGACATGGATAATTATCCATGGTACATTTTTATGTGAGGGAAAAAAGCATATTACTAAACAGTATATTTGGTAAGATGCCTCATGTAACGAATGTTTATATAATTGGTAAAACTAGGATATATAAAGTATGTTTTATATACATGGTGCTTGTCAGGGGGTGGAACGAATGAAAGAGCTTTCACTTTCTCTTTTATGTAGGTCTATTCAAGATTTTCACTGAGTGGATATACTAATTCTGTAATTGGCAATCACTACAAGGATATTGTCACTACAGAATGAAACATCCTCTGTTAGAAATATTATAACAAAGGGTGTTTAGAGTGTTCCTGCCAATGACAGCCAGGAACTGCCTGACCAGTTTTGGGAAACTTTGCAGAGAGGTAACATGCCAACTGGAGCTGAATAGTTGAGTAGGATTTCCTCAGAATGTGAAGAGAGAAAAAAATCACTCAAGATTGGAGGGACAAATTAGACAAGTCACCGTGGCTTGGTGACACCAGAAGGAGTAGATTAGAGTTCTGTCTCCTCTCGGGAAGCTCCCAAGTGAGGTGAGAAGACAGTGAGCACATAAAACAATTCAAGGTTCAAAGCAGGACGATGTGGGAATTTAGAGGGAAGTTGCA
>CAUYSK010099530.1:0-13015 GCA_963575035.1 Avahi laniger
GTGGCTCACGCCTGTAATCCTAGCTCTCTGGGAGGCCGAGGTGGGAGTATTGTTTCAGCTCAGGAGTTCGAAATCAGCCTGAGCAAGAGCGAGACCCCGTCTCTACTAAAAATAGAAAGAAATTAATTGGACAACTAAAAATATATAGAAAAAATTAGCCGGGCATGGTGGCGCATGCCTGTAGTCCCAGCTGCTCGGGAGGCTGAGGCAGTAGGATCGCTTGAGCCCAGGAGTTTGAGGTTGCTGTGAGCTATGATGACGCCACGGCACTCTAGCCCAGGCAACACAGTGAGACTCTGTCTCAAAAAAAAAAAAAAAAAAAAAAGTGTGATACATCACAACAGAATACCATTCAGCCTTAAAAAAGAAGAAAATTCTGTCATTTGTGATAACATGGATGAACCTGGAGGACATTATTCTAAGTAAGTAAAATAAGTCAGGCATAGAAAGACAAACACTACATGATCTCACTTATAAGGGGAATCTAAAAAAGGTGAACTCATAGAAATAGAGACTAGAATGATGGTTACCAGAGGCTGGAGGTGGGGTAGATGGGGAAATGAGAGATAAATTGATCAAAGGGTACAAAATTTCAGCTAGACAGGAAGAATAAGCTTTAGTGATCTATTGCACAGAATAGGAACATTTTTCATTCTTTTTTGCACTCCTAGCACCTAGCACAGTGCTAGGCACATAGTAAACAGACATTCAACAAATGTTATCATATTCTGGAGAACTAAAAGAGATGAAGAAAATAAAATCTTCCCTGTTTTTCTATTTTCTTCCCTTTTCCTTCTCATATCTTCGTTACTTACAGTTTCATCTAACATTAGGAGAAGAAAGTGATATTAAGTGTTTCTAAAGTCATCTGTTTTGAGTTTATACAAAGCTTAATCTCTGCTTAGATTCATGAGTTTTTAAATAATTTAACTGGTTAGGAGAAACAAGCTATGAAACCCAGGTGATTTGGAGAAAAAAATACTTTTTGTTGATCATCATTAGTCTCAAATTCAGAGATGCTAACATCGGCCTTTCTCTTCAAACAAAAAAAATATTGTGAATGGTCTCATCAAAGGTTTTCAAACTTTTTTGACTGCAAACCAAAGTAAGAAATGTTTTAAATCTGGTCCCAGAAAACACCTACATATATGTTATGGAAATAAAAATTTAATTAAATATTATCTTTGTTAATTTGTAATACCTTCTCATTTTCTATTCTATTCAAAATATCAACAATAATACTAGCCATAAACCATAAAATTGATTACACAATCCAACACTGGTTTGTAACCACTAATATGAAATACTCTGGTATTTTACATAAACCTACAGATTCAAGAAACTGAACAAATCCAAACAGGATAGAAATCCAAGGAAATTCATGTCAAGACACATCATAATCACACTCTGGAAAACTAAAGACAAAGAAAAAAAGTCTTGAAGGCAGGTAGAAAAAAATGACATAGTATCTATAGAGGAACAATGATTAGAATGACAGTGGATTTCTCATTAGCTACCATGAAAAGTCTGTGTGTGTGTGTGTGTGTGTGTGTGTGTGTGTGTGTATTTTTTTTAGTGAAAAATCCTAAAGGAATGAAGGTGAAATGGTAAAGAAATTTTGAAACATCACAGAGAATGTTAAAATATGAGAATATGTAACACTATTCCTCTCAAGTTTTTTAAATTGTTAGACATTTAAGTGAAAAATAAAACATAGTCTTATGTGGTTCTTAATGTATGTAGAGGAACTATTTAAGACAATAATACTATAAAGAGGGAAGACAAAGAGATCTAAATGGTGTTAAAGTTTCTACAGGTCACTCAAAGTGGTAAAATGTTGACATTAGTATAACATAAGCTATATAATATCTAGCATAACCACTAAAAATCAAATATAAAGAGATATACTCAAAAACTCTATAGAAGAATCAAAATGGAATTCTAAAAATTTTTTAAGGAACTCACATAAAGGTAGCAAAATGGACACAGGAAAGAAAACAAGAGAAAATAACAGAAAACAAAAGGAAAATGACAAACTTAAGCCCTAACATATCAATATTACATCACATATAATAGGTCTAAGAAGAACAATTAAAAGACAGAGTTTGGCAGATTAGATTTTAAAATTATGAACTAACGATACGCTAGCTATGTGAAACTACAAATACAATGATACAGGTAGGATGAAAATAAACAGATGGAAAATAAATTTTAAAAAAAAAACCCAGGAGTGGCTATATAACTATTAAATAAAGTAAAACTGAAAACAAACAAAAAAAGCACCAGGACAAAGAAGGACATTACACAATGATAAAAGGGTCAATACGTCAAGAACACATAGTAATCCTAAATGTGCACACAACAAACAAAAGGACTTCAAAATACTTTAAGCTGGAACAGATAGAACTGAAAGAAAAAAACAGACAAATCTGCAATTACAGCTGAAGAATTCAATATCCCTCTCACAACAATTAATAGAACTACTGGACAAAAAAATCATCAAGGATGTAGAACTGAACAACACTATCAATCAACAGGATATAAATTTATAGAATACTTCATTCAACAACAGCAGAATACACATTCTTTTCAAATGCCCACAGAACAGTCACCAAGATAATTCATATTCTAGGCCATAAAACAAACCTCAACAAATTTAAAAGAACTGAGCTCATACGGAGTGTGTTCTCTGACCACAATGAAATAATAATAGGAATCAAAGGGAATAAATAGTAAGATTTCCAAACACTTGAAAATTAACACACTTATAAATAATCCATGAGTCAAGAGGAAGTCCCAAGGAAAATTAAAAAAAAATAGGTATGGAACTGAATAAAAATGAAAATACAACATAAATTTTGTGGAGCACAGCTAAAGCATGCTGAGAGTGAGACTTACAGCACTAAATGCCTCATCAGAAAAGAGGAAGGTCTCAAATGTAAGCTCTTATCCTTATTAAGAAAGTAGGAAAAGAAGCACAGAATAACCCCAAAGAAAGCAGAAAGAAAGATAGTAAGTACAAGAGCAAAAATCAATGAAATTAAAAATAGAAAAACAACAGGAAAAAAATCAACGAAAAAGCTGGTTCTTTGAAAAGATCAATAAAATTGACAAATTCTAGGCAAGATTGACCAAAAAAAAAAGAAGACACAAATTATAAATTACTAATATTAGGAATAAAGCAGAATATCACCACAAACACCAGACATTAAAATGGATTAGGTGCAAAGACCTCTACATGCATAAATTTGAGAAGTGAGATGAACATACCAATTTCTCAAGAAGCACAAACTACCACAATTCTTCAATATGAAATAATTTGAATAGTTCTATCACTATTAAAGGCATTGTATTCATAGTTTAAAAACTACCAAAATGAAATCTCCTAGACCAGATGGTTTCATTGGAAAATTCTATGAAATGTTAATAAAAGAATTAACATCAATTCTATACAATCTCCTTCAGAAAACAGAAAAGGATAGAACACTTTTGGATTCCTTTTATGAGGGCCAATATTGTTCTGATAACGAAACTGCACTGTTTGTTTGGTCCTTGTCCCTGCTCCCAGAAACAAGCCTCTAAACCCTTAGAATTTCCTAATAGAAGTATCTTTATTATTAATAGTGAGCCCCTTGGATAGTTTCAGGATAGGGATTAGCTATGCTGGAAAGATCAACCATGTGATTAGAGTTGGGGCTTTGAGCCACACAAGCACAGCCTCAACTCCAAAGAGGGGAAGAGGTTTCAGACTAGGTTCAATCATGTAGATCTATATAACAAAACTCCAACAAAACACCCAAAGCTTGGGTGAGCTTTCCTGGCTGGTGACACACACTGATAAGGTGGGAGGGTAAAGCACTCTGAGGACACAAAAGCTTTGTACTTGGGGCCCTTCCAAACCTTGACCTATGGGTGTCTTCTTTTGGATAGTCCTGATTGGTATACTTTATAACAAAACTGTACTCCTAAACATAGCACTTTCCTGAGTTTTGTGAGTTGTTCTACAGAAACTGAGAGGGTTGGGGATCCCCCAAATTTGTAGCCAGTTGCTCAGAAGTATGGGTGGCCTAGAAACTTTGAAGCTTGTGGCTAATGTCTGAAGTGAGAACAGTTTTGCAGAGGACCATGTCCTTAACCTGTTAAATCTGACCTGACAGGTAGTTAGCGTCAGAATTGTACTGCACAGAGAAAATACAGAAAAATACAGACCAGTATCACTCATGAAAACAGATGCAAAAATCCTCACCAAAATAGCAGCAACTAGAATCCAACAATCCATAAAAAATATTATAGACTAAGGTTTATTCCAAGGATGTAGGCTAACTCAATAAAAAAAAAATCAACCAATGTAATCCATCATGTACACAGGCTAAAGAAGAAAAATCACATAATCATATCAATTGATACAGAAAAAGCACTTGGCAAAATTCAACATCCATTTACGATAAAAACTCTCAGTAACCTAGCAATAAAGGGGAACTTCTTCAACTTGATAAAGAGTAGCTACAAAAAACCAAGAGCACCCAACTTGATGAAAATATGAATGCTTTCCCCCAAGATCCAGAATGAGGAAAGAATGTCTCTCATCACTTCTATTCAACTTTGTACTAAACATCCCAGCGTGTGCAAAGAGAGAGAGAAGAATGAAAAAAAAAGAAAGGCATGTTGACTGGAAAGAAAGGAATAAAATAGTTCTTACTTACAGATGACATGACTAAGTAAAAAATCTCAAGAAATCTAGAAGGAAAAAACTCTTAGAACTTGTAAGTGAATTAGCAAAGTTGCAACTGAAAAAAAGCAATCATATTTCTATATATTAGCAATAAACAATTGGAAACCAAAAGTCAAAAAACAACACTATTTAAAATAGCTCCCCCAAAAATAAAAGTCTTAATTATGAACCTAAACAAACACACACAAAATATATACTGAAAGAAATACTAACGAAAAAAGTCAAAGAACTAAAAAATAGGATAAATATACTGTGTTCATGGAAGTCTCAAAACAATAAAGATGCCAATTCTTTCAAAATTGATCTACAGATTTGATCCTCTGCCAATCAAAATTCTAGCATGATTTTCTGTACATAGATAAGCACATTCTAAAATTTACAAGGAAAGGCAACATGACTATAATAGACAAAACAATTCTAATAAAAAATAACTTGGGAGAAATCCCTGTATCTGACTTTCAGACTTTAAAGTTACAATAATCAAAACAATGTGAGATTGGAGAAAGATAGATATATACACTGATGGAATAGAGTCCAGACATAGACCCACAGAAATAGAGCTGATTGATTTTTGACAAAGGTACAAATGCAATTCAATGGAGACAGGATAATCTTTTTAACAAATGTTGAAATTAGACACCATACATAAAACAAAAAAGTCAAGAGTCTCAACCTAAAATTCCTACCTTACACAAAAATTAACTCAAATGGATCAGATATCTAAATATAAAATGAAAAGCTATCAAACTTTTAGAAAAAAATCATAAGTGAAACCCTCTAGGAGCTTAGATTAAGCAAAGAGTTCTTAGATACAACATCAAAAGTATGCTCCATAAAAGAAAAAAAAATAAATTGGATCTTTTGCTCTGTGAATGGCAATGTTAAGAGAATTAAAAAGGTAAGCTACAGAATATATTTGCAAATCACATATCTGACAAAGGGCTTACATCTAGAATATATACTTTTAAAAAATTCTTAACACTCAACAGTAAGAAAACAAATAACCAAATTTAAAAACGGGCAAAAGACTTAGGCGTTCATTAGAGTGGACATATATATGGCAGATAAACATACAAAAAGATGTTCAATGCCATTAGCCATTCAGGAAATGCAAATAAAAACCAAAATGAGGTACCATTATATACCTATTAAAATAGTTAAAATTTAAATTTAAAAATACTCATACTACCAAGAGTTGGTAAGGATGTGGAACAAATAGAACTCGCATACATTTCTGGCAGGAATGTAAAATGGTACAGTCACTTTAGAAAACAGTTTGGAAATTTCTTATGAAGTTAAACATATACTTACCATATGACCCAGCAATCCCACTCCTGGGTACTTACCCTAGAGAAATGAAAACTTAAGTTCATGTAAAAATCTGTACAAGAATGTTTATAGCAGCTCTAGTCATATCACCAAAAACTGAAAACAACTCAAAAGTCCTTCAATGAGTGATGGATAATCAAACTGTAGTACATCCATATAATGGAATACTACTCAGCAATAAAAAAGGAACAAACTACTAATACATGCAACAACTTGGATGAAACTCAAAGGCATGCTGAGTAAAAGAAGCCAATCTCAAAAGATTACATATGATTCTATGTATATGACATTCTTAAACTGACAAAACTATAGTGAGAGAAGTGGTTGCCAGGGATTTGGGATGTGAGGAAAGGTGCAACTCTAAAGAGACAGCATGAGGGAGTTTTTTGTGTAGCTAAAACTATTCTGCATCCCAACTGTGGTACAGGTTATACAAATCTTCATGTGTGTTAAAATTCATGGAACAGTACAGCAAAAAATAAATTTTACATATGTTAATGTAAAAAACAAAAATAAAAAGCAAAATAAGTTGCTCAAGCCCGTTGCCAAACTTAGCAAATCAGGATCTCCAGTAATGAGAATGCAGCTGGTTGCATTTTTAAGAAGCTCCATGGGTGATTCTTGGTGTATTTGTATAGCCAAGGAAGAGAACTTCTGTTCTAACTCCTTAATTTTGATTTCTCCACGCTTTCTGCTACTTCTTTAGGTCAGGTCCTCATCTCTCATCAGGCCTACTGGCTCCAATTCATCCTCTACGTTGTGCAAGAGTGATCTATGACAGGATAAAGTTCAAGCTCTTCAGCATTACACACAAGACCTTCCATGATTTGTTCCCTGTCTACCACTCTTATCTCTCTGCATGCCCTTCCTTGCATGCCACACTCCAATAAAAAAGGAACACTGTAAATCCCCTGAAAAGACCTGCTATTTCACATCTCTATGCTTTTGCTCAAACGGTGTCTTCTCCCTGAATTCCACTCTACCACCAATTTGCCTAACAGGTACTTTAAGATTGTCTTAGTCATATATTTCCTGTCACTCCCCAACTAAAAATCTTTCAGTGATTTTCCATCCATCCTTACTATCACCTGTAACATTTTCCATGAGTCTCATCTACCATTCCAGCTACCACAGTTAAAACTTTTAACATGCTAATCTTCTAGGTAACTTTCTCCCATACTTTGCGTTTTTTCAGCTATTGATGCCTTAGTTAGTGATGCTCCCCCCTTTCCCAGAATATTTTTCCAGTCATCTTTTCCTGGGTAAAACCAACTCATCTTACTAGAATATACAGCTGTTATCACTAAGAAGTCTTCTCCTGGACTTCCAGGCTAAGATAATTACACTTCTCTATTTCCATAACTTTCTCTGGTTACTACTTTCTCAACAGTGATCATACTGAAATTATTTTGTATTTATCTCCCTCAATTTGCTCCTTAATAGCAAAAAATTATATTTTATACCTTTATATTTCTCAGGTTTAGCATAAAATCTGGAACAAACAGGTACTTCAATGATTCTTGATGAAAGTAATAAATGAGAGAATAAATTTACCAAGTAACTTAATACACATCTTCTTTTCTCCAAGAAGACCCAAGTGACGAACTATATGTTGATAATACCTAAACCTTGATCTACAACTCAGATCTCTCTCCTAGGCTTTTGTCATTTTATAAACTGCTGTCAGGGTCAGGCACTGTGGCTCATGCCTGTAATACCAGTAATTTGGGAGGCCGAGACAGGAGGATCACTTGCGGCCAGGAGTTCGAGACAAGCCTGGGCAACACAGTGAGACCCTGTCTCTACAAAAAATAAGAAAAGATTAGCTGGATGTGGTGGTGCACACCTGTGGTCCTAACTACTTGGGAGGCTGAGGTGGGAGGATGGCTTCTGTCCAGGAGTTCGAGGCTGCAGTGAAACATTATAATTGCACCACTGTACTCCAGCCTGGGCAACAGCATGACATCCTGTCTCTTACAAATAAATAAATAAATAAATAGATAGATAGATAGATAGATAGATAGACAAAGTACTATCAACTAAACATCTTTACTTACATATCCCACATGAACCTCAAACTCAATTTAAATATAACAGAATATATTTTTTCCTCAACTCTTTTATCTCAAATATGCTTATTTTCTTATACTGCCATTTTTGGTGAACTGATCCAACAGCTCAAAACCATCTCATTAGAAATTTCAGAATCACCCTAAATGCCTTTCTTTTCCTCATTTCTCACACCCAAACAGTTAGGATGTCCTGTTGACTTACTAATATGTAAGCTTTCCATACTCACTGCCTCAGTTTCAAGTCCATGCTTCTTGGGATGGACTGGGATATGACAAAAGTTAACAGTCTCACTGCCTGCAGTTCTGAATCCCGGCAATCTACTTTTCAAAATGCCAATAGAGTGATTTTTCTGAAGCGCAACATCATGATTTCACTCTTTAACTTGCCACCCTACTGTCTACAAGAAAAAGTCTAAACTCCTTAGCATGGCATAAATGTCTTCAACGATTTGGCCCCTGCTTTCTTTCCCAGACTATACAGCACAGTCATACTCAACTTCCCACAGTTCCCTAGCATAACCATGTTTCCTCATACTTCTATGCTCATGCAATTAGTTCTGCCTATAACATTCTCCTATAGCATAATCTTCTGGTGAGCTTCCAAGACTGAAGTCTAGGGTGATTCCTCTATAAAGCTGTTCCTGACTCATAACCCCAGTCTACTGCTACTGGAAAGAACTGATCAATTTTTCCTTTGGGTTTTCATCAATTTCATATGTCTACCATGGTACCTATTTATCACTTATAACATCTATTTATTGCAAATCCGTCTTTCCCCAGGAGACTATAAACTCTTGAAGGCAGGGACCATGTGTGATTATTGCCTAGCTTATCTATTATCTAACACACATTGAAAGTGTTCAATAAATGTTTTTTAAACATTTACAGTGAAGGCTTAAAAGTCTTTATAATAGTTTTTAAAATCAGAGTTCGCAGTAATAAAATTTAATATACAAAACATTATATTGTCCCAAACATCTTTTGAAACCTACATACCTTCCTTGGCTTAAGGTTCTTTGAGGTGAAACTAAGGCTTCCTTTGTGTTTTAGTAGATAACAGCAACCAACGAGGTTCTCTCAAAAACACTTAATTTTTGTATATTACTTAGAACAAAAATCCACTTTTTTAAACAGAAAATAGCTAATTAATGGGCATTATTCCCCCCACACACAAAATACACTATCATCAACAAGCTATGAGTGTTTACACTTTTTAAATAACATATACTATTCCTAAATGCAAAGTAAAGAAGGTTGTCTTTAATACTTTCTCATCTCACCAGTCTGCACCTTTCTACAAACTATTCTCTGTTACCCATAACCTCTTGTTTTCCTTATGTTATAGAAAGAAGCCTCTATTAGGCCTATCCCAGTGCTACTCTGCCCTATAATGTCCCATGTTCCAAAATTAATCCATTTTCTTTCATTATTTCAGTCAAATTTCCCATTCTCTCAGCGGGGCAAAACTCAACTAGATGTTGAAAGCGAGAAAGCACTCTCCAGAAATCTAAGGACAGCACTAACATATGAATAACTAATATGTTTAATATTCCCAAAGATCACCTGCATTTTAAAAGAGGTAGTAAGAAGTGCAAATAAATATTAAATTGTTATAAGAGAAGATTTTTGAGAAATTTCCCAATGGACAAGAAAGGGAAGGAAGACAGAAGTTCATCTACTCAGGACTAAACAAGCTATAAACAAGTTATAATGGAATAAGCACAAATTTTAGCTAATTTTAGGAAAGCACTTATAAACATAAAATATGAGAAAAAGAACATCTATTAATACAACTCATAGTGTTGTTTTGTGACTCAAATGAGATATATAGGAAAATGCTTGATAAGTGGCAGGTCCTACATATTAATAATTGAAAAAAACTTGGTATCCAACACTAGAAAGGATACACAATAGAGAAGTTGCAAGTGTTAGCATTACTGGGCTTTCTGTAGGTACCAAGAAAATCTGAACTCGGCCTGGTGCAGTGGCTCACATCTGTAATCCTAGCACCCTGGGAGGATAAGGAGGGGGGATCAGGCCAGAAGTTCAAGACCAGCCTGAACAACATGGCAAGATCCCATTTCCACAAAAAATAGAAAATTTAGCCAGGAGTGGTCACACAGGTCTGTAGTCCCAGCTATTCAGGAGGCTGAGGCAGGAAGATTGCTTGGGCCCAGAAGGGAGGCTGCAGTGAGCCATGATGATGCCACCACATTCTAGCCCAGGCAAAAGAGTGAGACCCTTTCTCAAAAAAAGAAAAGGAAAGGAAAGAAAACCTGTATTCATCAATCAGTTTTTTCATGCTTTTTCTGGATGTGCCAAGAAGGCCTCAATGGACACATACATGAAAATGATAGCTTCTGAAAGCTACATACCATTCTTGGCTTAGGGTTCTCTGAGGTGAAACTAAGGCTTCCTTTGTGTTTCAGAAGATAACAGCAACCAATGAGTTTCTCTCAAATGCACTTTTTAATTCTTATATAACACTTACATAGATTACCAGAGGCATAAATTACAGTAAGTCCTCACTTAACATTGTCACTGGGTTCTTGGAAACTGTAACTTTAAGCAAAATGAAATGATGTATAATAAAACCAATTTTTTCTTATAATAACACAACATTATTCAAGGACCTGGTCAAATAATGTTTCACTTAAAGTCAAAGTTTCCAACAATCTATCAATGATGTTAAATGAGGACTTACTGTATGAATATTTCCAAGTCAAAAGTCTACATGAGCCCAGTTATTCTCTCCTCATTCTTAGGAATCAAAATGAGAAAGGTCATGAGAATACAACTGAAGAACAAAACAATTTCCTTCCTATTATCACAGGCTAATAAGTAATGAAGCCCAAAACACAATCAATCTCTAATTGATCCTAGTTAGGTATACTCAGTCTAAACAATACCAAAAACATTTCATTGTCCCTGTGTTCACTACTAGGCTGACTTGCTCACTACCATTCAATCATCTATATTTGACGTCAGCAACTTTCTTGATTTTATTTTTCTACTTCAATAAAAAGGCCACTACATATCTTCATGTGTTTTCTTTTCCCGCTTTTACTCTATTTAAATACCACAGGCTTGGGGAAAAAATAGGTAATACTTTTGCATTTATGGAGAAGTTCTTTTGAAGTATATAGACTCTTTAATGATAATATACTTCTAAGAACACCATTAATATTTTATTGCAGTTCTACCACAAAACAAGACCATGAGATATCTCTCAGTATGATTATATTCGTCAAAATTTCCTTGTATTTGCAACACTTTTTCTCTGTATACCTGCACATATTTGTCAAGAAAAATACTATTATATAATCTGATTTTTCCATTGATTCATCTTCCCATATCAGTAAATATATCTCCAGCACATTACTCAGTACTTTGTAATATTCCATTGTATGACTTTATTTACTTATTTATTTATTTATTTATTTATTTAAGACAGAGTCTCACTCTCTTGCCTGGGGCGAGTGCCGTGGCGTCAACCTAGCTCACAGCAACCTCAAACTCCTGGACTCAAGCAATCTTACTGTCTCAGTCTCCCGAGTAGCTGCGACTACAGGCATGCGTCACCATGCCCGGCTAATTTTTTCTATATATATGTTTCTAGCTGTCCAATTAATTTCTTTCTATTTTTGGTAGAGACGGGATCTCACTCTTGCTCAGGCTGGGTCTATGACATTATTTATTAAACAATACCATATGTTGACTACTTGAGTTATTTTCAACTTTTAGAATTATAAATAGCATAATGATGAATAAACTGGTATATATATCTTTACAATATATCTCTGATTATTTTCTAACAGTTTTCTAGAAGTAGAATTTGAAATAAAGGGGGTGAGAGAAAAAGGTGGACAGCTCAAGGAGATGGGGAAAGAAGAGGAAATAGGGAACAAGGGAAAAAGATGACAGAAAGGGAGGTGAGATAGGACTTTTCTTTAAAAATATATAAAACAGAATATCTAAGTTTATTCGCAGAGTTGCTGTTCTATTATTTTCAGCAAACTCCTATTACTTAAGTTTATGTAGGCTGAAATTCTTCCTTACAATCTTAACAAACTGAACTCCTTTTTAGAACCTTATTTTCTCTTCCTGGATATGTATGGGATTAATTTTTATCCTTAATATTAAAATATTGCTACACTGAGATTTGTAGGAGTGCCTATACATGGAGTATTTTTCTTCCTGGAATTTATCAGTTCACACACACAGGTGATTTTTAGTGTAGAAGTTTTCTTCAGTATGTGTTTGATTATTATTTTGTTTGTAATTTCTGATTTTTGTTTTATGTTTCAGAAAATGAATTATCTGTATGTTCCATAGCTTTATGTTCCCTGTTCTTCATATCTAACTCTCTTCTCATCCTTTTAGCTTCTCCTCATTTCTCCTGGGTCTACAATAGATTGCCACCAATCTGTTTTCCTACCATGTAGTGAATTTTCCTCCATTTCTGCAATTTAATTGTCATTTGGGAGGTCACATCAAGGGTTGTTAACTACATCCTAATTTGTATTTCAGATTACCCTCTGATTATTTTTAAATTATCCCAACTGCTTTAAAATATGTCTTTATGAATCAAGAATGTTTTCACATATCAATGCTGACAGAGATTCTGAGGATTTGAAAAGGAGGGAGAAAGATAAGAGAATCAGGCAGGAAATACAAAAGGAATGGTTCAAAAAAAAGGAACTGATATATTGTGATAATTTTTTAAATTAAAAATCAGGATAAAAATGAGAATTAAAAAAAATTAAAACCGAAAGAACTGAAGAAAAGCAAATATTCTTGAGAACATTTAATTTCCAAACAAAGATAATTTAATTTTCTTACACACCTCCTGAAGAGCCAAATTATTATTTTTTTTTTTTTT
>CAUYSK010099531.1:0-15642 GCA_963575035.1 Avahi laniger
CCCACCTCTATTAAAGACGACGCAGAAAAAAAGGATCCAGCTGGATACTTCTTCATCGATTGTCTACATTTAAAAAAATACATGGGCAAATGTCTGTAAATTTTCCAACTGTACTTACTTGCATACAGGAAGTGCAGCATAGTGGACAGCACAGTGCCCGCCTACCCGACATTCTCCAAAATGCGAGAACATTTACTGGATCACCCCAACGCGTCCCCTGCGGGAGGATCCGCGAGAGCGCGCTGACCCGCACTGCCCTTCTCTCGGGATGGGCTGGGCCTGGAGGCGGCTGCAGAGACAGCAGCAGCCCAGGTCACTGAGTGCACCCCCGCTGTGCCAGTCCCCCCCCAAAACATGAGAGTCCCCCTTCCTTCCTAGGGCCTCGTGTTTCCCCTGCATGTGACACATCTGAGTGGCAGGTATGGAACTTAGTCCTCAGCTCAAAAATATCACCTTGCTCACCTCCTTTTAGCTCCTCAGTCTTTGACAAGTTACTTAACCCCTCTGTCCTCTGTTTGCTCACCTAGGAAATGGGTATAAAAATGCCAGCTCACAAGTTATGTAATGTTTAAACAATATTTTCCAGTTGTTTTTATTGTAGAAAAATATATATCATAGAATTTGCCATTTTAGCCATTTTTCAGTGTACAGTTCAGTGGCATTAGTTACATTCATACTGTCGTACAACCATCATCAATATCTAATTCTAATGCTTTCAATACTTCCAACAGGAACTCTGTATTCATTAAACAATAACTCCCCACTTCCCCCTGCTCCCAGCCCTCGGTAACCTCCCGTCTACTTTTTGTCTCTATGAGTTTGCCTATTTTAGATATTTCATGTAAGTGAAAGCATGCAGTATTTATCCTTTTGTTCCTGGCTTATTTACTCAGCATAATGTTTTCAAGGTTCGTCATGCTGTAGCATGTGTCAGGATGTCATTCCTATTATGCATAAATAATATTCCATTGTGTATGTATATCACATTTTGTTTATCCACTCATCTATTGATGGACACTTGGGTTGATTCCGCATTTTGTCTATTTGAATAATGATGCTATGAATATTGGTGCACAAGAATCTGTTTGAGTCCTGTTTTCAATTATTTTGGCTCCATATACCTAGGAGTGGAATTGCTGGATCATATGGTAGCTCTGTTTAACTTTTTGAGGACCTGCCAAGTGTTTTTCACAGAGTTTTCCACACATTACCTTACTAACAGCAATGCATGAGAGTTCCAATTTCTCCATATACTTGCCAACATTCATATTCCTGTTTTTTTTTTAAATTCTAGCCATCCTAGTGGGTATGAAGTAATATCTCATAGCAGTTTTGATTTGTATTTCTCTAATGACTAATGATGTTGAACGTCTTTTCATGTACTTATTAGCCATTTGTAGATCTTCTTTGGAGAACTGTTCATTTAAGTCTTTCGCCCATTTTAAAATTGGGTTGCCTTTTTGTTGAATTGTAGGAGTTTGTTACATATTCTGGATGCTAGACCCTTATCGGATGTATGATTTGCAAACAGTTTCTTCCATTCTATAAGTTGTCTTTTCATTTGCTTGATAATGTCCTTTGATGCACAAAGGATTTTAATTTTGGTAAGTCCAATTTATCTATTTTTTCTGTTATTGCTTGTGCTTTTGATGTCATATCTAAAAATCTATTGCAGGCCAGGTGTAGTGGCTCATACTTGTAATCTCAGCACTATGGGAGGCCGAGGCAGGAGGAAGGCTTGAGGCCTGGAGCTTAAGACCAGCCTAGGCAACATAGCCAGACCCAGTCTCTACAAAAAAATAAAAAAATTAGCTGGGCATGGTTGTGTGTGCGTATAGTCCCAGCTACTTGAGAGGCTGAGGTGGGAGGATTGCTTAAGCCCAGGAGTTTGAGCTTACAGTAAGCTATGATTGTGCCACTGTAATCCAGCCTGGGTAACAGAGTGAGATCCTATTTCTAAAAAAACAAACAAAAAAAATAATAATTATAAAATAAAGAATCGATTGCCAAATCCAGGGTCATGATTTGTTTCCTTCTAAAAATCATATGGTTCTATGTTTTAAATATATGATCCATTTGGAGTTAATTGTTTTACATAGTATGAAGTAGGGGTCTGCCTTTATTCTTTTGCATGTAGAAATCCAGTTATCCCAGCACCATTTGTTGAAGAGACTGTTTATTCCCTGTTAAGTAGTGTCTGCATCCTTGCGGTAACATCAATTGGCCATAGATGTATAGGTTTATTTCTGTACTCAATTTTATTCCGCTGGTTTCTATGTCTGTTCCTATGCCAGTACCACACTACTTTAATTACTGTAGCTTTGTAGAAGGTTTTGAAATTCAAAAGTGTACGAACTGGAAACTTGTTCTTTGTCAACGTTGTTTTGGCTGTTCAGAGCCCTTTGAAATTCCATGTGAATTTGAGGATCAGCTTTTCCATTTCTAAAAAACATGCCACTGGAATTTTGATAGGGATTGCATTGACTCTGTAGATCACTTTGTGTAGTATTGACATTTTAGCAAAACCATGAACATGGGATGTATTTTCATTTATTTAGGTTTTTAATTTCTTTCAGCTATGTTTTGCAGCTTTTAGCATACAAATCTTTTACCTCCTTGGTTACATTTATTTCTGGGTCCCCATCAGGGGACAGTGGCCTAGAACACGCTGTTCCTGGAGTCTGCCCGTAGAGCTGATAGAGATGAGGTTGGAAATGTTCAAAGAGCAATGCTATGAGCAGACGCTGGTGCTGGCTGGAGAGTTCAGAATTCATCCTCTGTGCCAGTGTTTCTCACAGTGTGGTACCATATCAAAATCTCCTGGGTGTTGTGTTAAAAAATATAACTCCCTGCGCCAAGCCACATAATCTCCTGAATCAGAATCTCTGGGGGAGGATTTGGAAATAGTCTTTGAAGTAAACTCTCCAGGTGCTTTGGCTGTGTGCTTGCTTCTGGAAACCGCTGCTGTAGGCCACGGCAGGAAAGAATGAGAAGAGAATGGTGTTTGGGGGGTGGCCTGGAATACAGGCGGGGCTGGTGCCAGAGCCTGAGCAAGGTGGGGGATGCACGGTGGGGCAGGGGAGGCTGTGCTGGCAGACTCGGGAGGGGCAGTCTAATGCTGTCATGGTTGTTCCAGATCTGGGGTTGTTCCTGATAATTCCAGGACCGCAGAGTTTTAAAAGAGGGTTTGTGTGTGTGTGTGTGTGTGTGTGTGTGTGTGTGTGTGTGTGCTGATATTATACTTGCAGTTTGCTGAATTCATTTATTAGCTCTGGTAGCTTTCTTGTGGATTCTTTGGGCTTTTCCACATATAGGATCATGGGATATTGTCATCTGCAAATGCAGATAATTTTACTTCTTTCTTTCCAGTCTGGATGTCTTTTGTTCCTTTTTTTTGGTCTGATTACTCTGACTAGAACTTTTAAGTACAATGATGAATCTTGAGCGGGCGACTTTTAGGAAAGCATTGATTCAGTTTTAGGCATGTGGATTTCAAGTGAGAGTAAAGCCAGGCCCGCAGCTGCCCACTCTGTGTGGGGAGGTCACAGTGCCCTGTCTGTTGTGCCTGGCGCATGGGAGATGCTAAAATACGTTAGCTTTCTGCTGTCTCCTCTCTACTGCGCAATTGATGGCTTTTCCTGGCCTTTATCATGTGAGGCTGTGTTGTTTTATCTCATCCCTACGTCTGAAGCTTGATGTCAACACAGACCCGCCCTCCCTGGACTGCCACGTGCACCTCACCCCACTCCATTGGCACTGTCCAAACGTTGGCATTCAATGCACATCTGTTAAATCACTGAAGGAATGCTTTCCTTGAGTCAGATGTGTGGTCATATAAAGTGCTATAGGCCACTGTGAAAGGAATAACCCCAAACTCCCAAACACAATAGCAGTTTGTTTCTTGCCTGTGTGAGGTCTGCTTGGCAGCGGTGACAGCTGTGTGTGTGTGGGTTATTCGCACGCAGGGTGATACTGGTCCTGTCATCTCAAACACACTGTAGGTCGCCCCCTTCTCGCCCTGCCCTCTTTCCCAGGGAGACTGACCTCGATGCATTTCTTAGAGCTCACCGGTCTGGCTTCTGGCTGGGTTCGGCCCAGAGAACATGGTAGGAGACAGAGCATGAGCTTGGGCTGCTTATTTCTTCAGCTGTCCTTCCCCACCCTCCTGAAAGACCCCTGTGGCTGATGTGTCCCTCAGCCAGAGACCGCCATTTGTCTCAGACTGGCCCTTCTGCAAGACTCTTTCCTTCTGGGTTCTAGCAACTGCCTGTCTCCCCTTACCCCCTTCAGGCCGGGCTGGTGACAAGGTCTGCCATTCCTAATCCCCTGTATTGTGCGTGTTTTCCCTACACTCTGTCCCCACATCTGCAACTTTTCCCTCTGTTAAATCCTCCTGAATAATTCTGATTTAGTGAGCGGCCTGTTTCCTTCTGGTATCCTGAAGGCAGCATGGCTTCCGTGACGGCGCTGCTCCGAGCGTCCAGGCGGCGTGTGGCAGAAGAGAGAGAGTGGATGACGCATAGGGGGACAGAGCCTGGCGTGCCACACCACGCATCCTCCCCAGGCATGTCTGGAACGTGGTCCTAGGGTCGCCCTGAAATGGAAGGCGTGGGGTACATGGCCCTGACCAGGCAGCTGTTTTATAGCAGCAACCCGACCTGCAGTTCTCAAGCCCAGGTGGTCTGGGTTTGAATATTCAGTGTCACTTACCTTGCTACCACCGGGATGCTTTAGGTCTCTTAAGAGTGACGGTAGTGTGACACAAGGAAACTGTGCCCGCCACTGAGATGTGTTTGTTGGAGAGAAACTCTGGAAGCCTGGATTCAAGTAGTTCTGGAGTTTCTGTGCTATGTGCCAGGGGCTCTGTGGGCCGTGGGCTCCCTGTCGGCTTGAGGAGGAGGCAGATGCAGAAACAAGTAGCCCTGACGAGTTAAATTAAATATGACAATGAAGGTGAGTGCGAGGTACAGCCAGGCAGAGGAGTGTGAGCTTCAGCCCCTCAGAGGAAGACGGATCTGCACAAGCGAACAAAGAGCACTAGAAATGCCAAGGGTTTCTGAATGTATGCTTTCCTTCTTATTGTTCAAAGATAATTGACCATTTAAACAAGAATAACAAAAATGAAGTGTGGTTTCATATCACGTGTAAAGATACGAGAGCAGCAGCACAAGGTTGGGAAGGCAGAGACGGGAGCGTGCCGTTGTCAGTGGGGCGTCGTGCGGCATAGCGGTGCATGGTTAGATCCTGCGTATGTGCGTGTATGTCCCTATTGCGTGCTACGTAGGAAGGGGGATAGTATCATTTTAAGTTAGACTGTTAGAAGTTAAAGATGTGTACTGTAACCCCTAAAGCAACAACTAAAATAACAAAAAAGAATTGTAGCTAATAAGCCAACAAAAGGATAAAATGGAATCATACAAAATAATTAATGCAAAATAAGGCAGAAAAAGAGGAAAAAGGGAACAGGGAACAGATAGACAAATAGAAAGCAAGTAGCAAGATGGGAGATTTAAACCTAAATATATCAATAATCACATTTTATGTGAATGGACTGAATACTCTGACTAAACAGTAGACATTGTCATATTGGGAATAAAAGCAAAATTGAACTGTATACTACCTATAAAGGAACCCACTTTAAATATAAAAACATAGGTTAAAAGTAAAAAGATGAGAAAAGACATACAATGCTAGAATTGATACTGTATAAAGAAAAGTGGCGTAGCTGTATTAATATCAGAAAGAGTAGGTTACAGAGGAAAGACAGTTGCTAGGATGAAGGCCATGCCATAATACAACAATAAAACGTCAATTTATCAAAAGGACATGATTCTCAATGTTTATTGACTTAATAACAGAGCTTCAAAACTCATGAAGCAAAAACTGAGAGAAATCATAGCTGGAGATTTCAGTACTCTCTCTTATTAACTGACATTAATAGAATAAGTAGACAGAAAATCCTTTAAAGCCTTGACTTGTTCAAATGCCCGTAGCACCTGGCAGAAAGAACTGTGACCCGCAGAGACGTTTGGTGCTGTCCGTCATTCTCTGTGGTGACTCCCGAATCCTTGAGTGCATCAGGTCATGCCAGGCCACTGGGACAAGTATCTCCTCTCTCCAGGGAGAGCTTAGGAAATATGCCAAGTGTGTCCTGGCAGGGTCTACCTAGGAGCATGATGATGTGGGGATTAAATCTGCCATCAGCTTCATGCACGCTTTGTCATCTACTGTCATTCTCTTTCAGACAATGTCCTGGAATATTTCGTTAATTTCAAATCAGTGATTTGAAACATGGGGTATTGCTGTGGAGCAAGTGGTTTGCATACACATATATCATATGAAAAATGTTAACAAAAGTTGTAAAATGTCTTTCAGAGAGCTGTCTACTCAGGCAAAATATAATGATCTTGGGTTTCATACAGTAACACATTGAGGCACTTTCAGTCCCATCTGTATTCCTGGTGACAGTGCCAAACGTTTTCCACCCTGGAACTGAAGCATTCAGTGGTGCCTCTGTGGAAGGATGGCCAATAGGAAAAGATACAGCTTTTTACCCAAGGCCTGCACATCATGCATTAATGTGAAGAATCTTATATTATCTTCCCTGAAAACACACAGCCCATTTGATTTGTTTTGGAAGGAGTATACTTTTGTTTTTTGTGCAATTAAAATGATTTATTGAAGAGATAAATCATTTTAATTGTACAAAGTCACAAGTCCATCTAATGGTAATGATGAGTTTTTTGGGCTTTCCAGCTAACTGGAGTGAATGTTCATCTGAGTTCTTCCCTCAGATTTTTCCTGACTGAAAACAACCTTTCCAATACTGGTTTTGTGTTTCATTGGGTCGAGGGTGGAAAACTTGTTTATCACACTGCAGGGATCCTCCCAACTGGAGTTTTGCCGTTCCATCCTTTTGCTTTGAAAAGGAAGGATTGCACTGTTATGCCTGAGGAATTACTTAAGCCTAAGGATGGACTCTTCTGTCTTACTACCTGTGTGTAAGCCTTGGAAAAAGTGGCCACCGATCTTTCTTATTGTGAGTTTTGGACATTTATTGAGTGGTAATCACCAGCATCTGCAGCCAGCTGGCTAAGAACAGCCACGCGTGCCCGGCTTTGTTACCGGTGTGTCTGCTTCTTGTGTCCCACTGGGCTTAGTCACTTCTCTCCTGCCCCAAACTGTCTTTTCCCTTCTCTGTTCAATTATAAACTTCAAAAATCATACTGCTAGGTCACTAGATGTTTAAACTATTTTCCTTAGGGGAAAGAACAATTCAAATTAGGTCCTAAATACACTTGATGTTCTTACATTCAAGTAATTCCTAAAATTGCTTTTATAAATATTTTTCAGTAAAGACCTCCTCAGGGTTTGGGGTACATGATTATACCCTTTGGTGATTAGTAATATTCATTCATATTCAACAAATCCTGTGTTAACTGTCCTTACGAATCCTCTCAGGGCATTTTTAAGTCTGCAGGCATTCTTTATAAAATATAAATTCCCATCATTTGTAACAACACTGGCTGTTTAAGCAAAGGTTAACATCAACCCCAACATATTTTTCAATTAGGGGACACTTCCAAGATTAGTGGAGTATAAATGAATAAGATTTTATCATGTCTGCAAACAGAGGAAGGGAAAAGATTATTTTTTTTTTTTTTTTTTTGAGACAGAGTCTGGCTTTTGTTGCCCGGGCTAGAGTGCCGTGGCTTCAGCCTAGCTCACAGCAACCTCAAACTCCTGGGCTCAAGGGATGCTCTTGCCTCAGCCTCCCAAGTAGCTGGGACTACAAGCATGTACCACCATGCCTGGCTAATTTTTTCTCTCTATGTATTTTTTTGGTTGTCCAGATCATTTCTTTCTATTTTTTAGTAGAGCTGGGGTCTCGCCCTTGTTCAGGCTGGTCTCGAACTCCTGACCTTGAGAGATCCACCCGTCTCGGCCTCCCAGAATGCTAGGATTACAGGCATGAGCCACTGTGCCTGGCCAAGGTTATTCATTTTTAATATAAAGAATACATTCTTTTAATTTCTTGTTTTTCTACTTCAACATAATGCACAGGGCATCTTGGTTTGGCAATTCATTCACTATTCCTTTTAATACCCATTTTCTCTCCTAGTCCCTTAATTTTTAGGAGGCTTTTTAAAAATAAGAGCTTCTTTACTTCCGAAACTGGAAATGATAAGTAGAAATAATTAGTTTTAATCCTGTATTTCGGGATTTCAGTACAGTTTTCTGTCCCATCATTTCTCATATTCCTATTTTCTATCTAGTCATCTCTGCAGCATTTCTTTACTGTGCAAATTTCCCTTGTGTTCAGGGTGATAAGTTTATGCAGACAAAATAATATATGTAACATATGAATAAATTATGAAGCTTAGGTTTTGTAAACCCCTGTGTGTTCACCAGCCGATTGGCTCCTTTTCAACCCTATCCCTTTGCTTCCTAAGGTGGAGACTACTCTACGATTCCTTTGTGTGTGTGTGCACACGTGCATATGCACCTCTCTTCTATCTATCCATCCATTCATCTCCTATCTATCTGTTCATCTATCTCATCTATCTATCTAACTAACCCTCTAATTTATTTAGCTATTTGTCTAAAACCATATAAATTAATCCTAAACAATGCATTGTTTAGCGTTACTTGGTTTTAAGCCCTATAAAAAATTGCATCATGTGTGTATTCTTCTATTAATTCCTTTCCTCACTCAACATTATGTTTCTAAGATTTCTCCACATTGTTTTGTTTAGCTGTGGTTCATTCATTTCCACTGTTGTGCAAATACCATCATGTGAATATACCATTGCATGTTGATTTTGTATCCTTCAACTTTGGATCTAGGAAGAACGAGGGAGCCTGGAGATGAGATTGTTGAAGATGGGGGCGGAGGAGGCAGAGGTGTGGGCACCAAAGCGCATCCATCCCACAGGCTGGCGTGACCCTGTCTTGCTGATGATCACGGCAGATCCATCAGTCCTGGCTGTAAAACTTACTGCTTGAGGATTTAAAACATGGCTAACTCCCAGGACTGGTGAGAATAGGGTCTTGCTCCCACCTGTAACTGAAAGGCACACTGATGGGGATGGGCTCTCCTCCAGCAAGAGGCCTGTGGGCCCCAAGGAACTTCTTGACCCAGTGGCTCCGCTTCAAAGACATGCACAAAGGCTTATCTGTCAGTACTCAAGTACTGCTGTTACTTACTTTAGTAAAAACTCAAGATATCCCCTAAATTTTCATCAGCAGATCCACAGTCAAGCTTAATGTGGTGATCTGTGTATGGAATATGATGGCTGACACTAAAACCGCGTTGCAGAAGAATATTTAATCACATGGGACATGCTAATGAGGTGGCTGAGTTGAACAATGAAGGGACAAAGCAATTTGTATTGATAAATATGAATGTGTGTCTGTACACACAGATATTTGAACCTGACTTAAAAATATTCTTTTATATGTGGGAAATAAAGGCTGAGAGGAAGTTCTCTGAGTGTTAACATTGGGTATCTATGAATTATAGAATTATGTACAATTGTTTTATTATCTTCTGTAATTTCTAAGTTATTCAAAATAAGTATTGCCTACTTATAAATTTATAGGCACCTATGCATTTTGCAAATGTATGTACAGAGTTTGTTGGGACATGGGGGGAATCAGTAATGCTGAAATTTGTGAAACTAGACAGTTCCCAGGCTTAGAAATGAAGTCAGAAAAATGTGAATTGGATTTCTTTTTTGCAAAGAGAAGAGATCAGGAATAATATAGATACCATCCATATTTTCTACCCTAATTAAGTCAGAGGGAAAAAGCCAGGCTCTTGATTCTGTGGACTGCCACTTTTATTTCCACTTTTATTTCTGGAATATGTGCTTTTTGAGTGACCTGAATCTTCTCTATGTGTGGCCTGTGAGTTCCCTGGGACACAGGCCAGCGATCCTGTCGAGCAATAGGGCCCAGAGGCCTCGTCTGTGCTCCTGTCTTTGCAGAGGGGAAAGGATTTGGAACAGTGGAAAATAGTATTTGGATGGTGTCGAATGAAGTTTAAATTGGAATGGCCTGACGTCACTTTGGGAAGTTTCCTGGTGAAACTCATTTTATTTTTGGCTCTTTAGAAATGTAACTATATAAAAAAGACGAGAAAGGATTCCCTATATGCTTAACTACAACTATAAAATACTTTGTATACATGAAGTACAACAAAAATGTTAAACAATGATGCAGTCAGCCAGATGTGGCCACCGCAGAGAAGGTATTAATAAACTGGACTTCTGACTTTTCTCCACTTTTGATTTTCCTTCTTAGTGGCAAGAAGGAAAAATCCTCTGTGTTGTGCAATGCGATGCTGCCGTGAGCTGTTCTGAGAGCCCATGGGTCATGCTTCCCGAGGAGCCGCAGAGCCTTTACTCTCTTGAATACTGTCTGCTCTTTACAGCGGTGATTCTAAGAACATTATTGATTTAATGATGTAGAACTCTTTTATTTGAGTCAAAAAGCCAATCTCATGCAAATAAGCTATGATTACTGGAGTTTAACCCATTCATTATTAAGTATTTATTAATAACCTACATTGAACTGGGTACCTCCTTATGGTGCCAGGTAAAACAAGACGAAAGCACCATGGCTACCGTTCATAAGGAGCTCCCAGTCTAATGAACATAATGGAATCAGTAGCCAGACTCTGCGCTTCCCTTTACATCTATTTAATGCAACAAAACCAGGGTTTTTGTTTCTTTTAATTTACATCACATGGCTGAGAAAGTGGAAGCACAGGGTGGCTAAATAATGTGAGGGAGGTCACTGTAATAGTCAGCTCTCCCAGTAATACTGTGTACCTGGAAAAAGACCCAGACTCTGTAAAATAGTTTAAAGAGGTTTATTCTGAGCCAAATATGTGTGACCATAGCCTGGGGAGCCACAGCCAAGAAGTCTTGAGCAAGTGGTTCCAAGGTGGTAAGGTAACAGTTTGGTTTTACACATTTTAAGGAGACAGGAGTTGTGAGTAAAATCATAAATCAATACATGGAAGGAGTACGTTGGTTTGACCCAAAAAGGTGGCACATCTCAAAGCAGGGAGCTTATAGGTTAAAGGTGGGCTCAAAGATTCTTTGATTTGTAATTGGTTAAAGAAATGAACCTTTGTCTAAAGGCCTGGAATGTTTTAAGTTAAGATAAGGAAGTTTGTTAATCAGACAAGCCGCAATATTGGACTCAAGTGACCTGTTAAGCTAATTGATGGGCTGCAGATGATTTAACCTTTGCTGTGCATGGCCTTGGGTCCTGTTAGTAATTTAGTATTTTATTGTCACAAAGAGTCTCTTTTGTCAGTCTTATTTGTTAATTTTTTATTTTTGAGGCAAGGTCTCATTCCGTTGCCCAGGCTGGAGTGCAGTGGCATCATCATAGCTCACTGCAACCTCAAATTCCTGGGCTCAAGTGATCCTTCTGCCTTGGCCTCCCAAGTAGCTGAGAATACAGGTGTGTTCCACCACTTCTGGCTATTTTTATTTATTTTTTACTTTTTGTAGAGACAAGATCTCGATAAGTTGCCCAGGCTGGTCTCAAACTCCTGGCCTCAGGCAGTCCTCTTGCCTTGGCCTCCCAAAGTGTTAGGATTACAGGTGTGAGCCACTGCACCTGGTCTTGTCAGTCTTATGATCTCTATTTTAACGTTAATGCTCGTCAGTTGTGTCTAAACTCCAAAAGGCAAGGGGTATAATGAGACGTGTTCTCCATAGGAAGTGGCCCAGGGCTGCCCAGAGGTGGCACCCATGGACAATAACTGGCCCCAGACAGATTTCTTTTCTGACTTTTCCCAGACATGATGGGTGTTGTTAGACATAGCTCAGGGGCCCAGGTTTTACTCATCCACAAGACCCAAGTTTTATTGTCTATGTCACAGGTGTAAAAGGAAAATAAAAATCTCAGGCTCCTTTCTAATTCCTTATGCAAAAGAAAGGCAAAGGCCTTGGGCATCTGGGAAGAACTTGCCCCACAATCATTCATTAAGGAAATTCCTTGTCCCTGAGCAAGAACTGCAAATTATAACTTTAGGTCCCAGGCTCTAGCTCCTAAAACTAAAGTCTGTTACAAGTTTATCTTCACAGGCAGCAGAACAGAGACAAGACAGGATCAGACATTCTTCCACCTACCTGGGGACATCTACATAAGTGATGCTTCCTTCACTCCCCTTTTCTCTTCTAATGTTCACCTTATTTTATGTAAAATGGAGATTTTCTTGGATTTCACAAGAATGTAAACCATTTTGTCTCGCTACCCCTATACTTTGACTTTTTTTTCCATGTGCTTTTAAGTGCTAAAACTTCCAAATTCCCCTTTGGAAAAACAGCCACAGTTTTGGATGTGGTTTATGTTTTTCCCAGGCACGTCCTCAGCTTTGGCTTGATAAACCTCCACTGATTGAGATTTTTGCTTAAGTCACTTACCTTGGGTGGACACAGGTGAATGCTTGAATGAGAAAGAGAAGCAAGTGGAAATACTTTTCTTAAAATTCATTCCTTGTGAATCTACGATTGGAAAGATCGCTGCTCTCTTCGTAGGTGAGTGTTTCAGGGCAGCCGCAGCATCTCTGCATGCCAGGGCTCCTTTAAGGAAGGCAATGTACCAGCGTATGAAACGACATATTCCCAGTGATTAGGAATGAAAATGATTTCTGCAGCTTCTCACAAAAAACTGGTTGCTTTTAAATATCATGTGTCCCTGTCCATATACGGGGCGACCGTATATGTTGGTGGACCCTGCTGTGCCTGCACGATTATTTCCTCTTGCAAAGCTTCTGATTTGGATCATACATGTATGGTGGCCCTTCCTTGAGGGGACGGGCCAGTGTAGCAAAGCCTTCCTACCCAGCGTGGACCTTGGCTTTGCTTCAGTTGTGGTTGCCGTACTCCGGAGAGCCTCGTCCTTGCTGTTTTGGTTGTCATTTCATTCAGACCCTTTGGCTCTGACTTCTGCAGCTTGGTCTTCTCTTAGAATATTTTAAATGTAAATACCTTGTGATCTTAGGAAAAATAATAATAGAATTTTCTGCATATAAAAAAGCCTGTCGGACTCTGAATGCTTTTCTTGATGGGAAGCTCTGCAGGAAATGGCAAAGGTCTGAATCTCCTACTAATGCCAAAGTAACCCTAATGGTATCATCCATGACATCTGGTCTCCCGTGTGAGTTTCTGATTTGTATTTTCAACCTAGTTGGGGAGGAGAGTTGTTTCTAATGATCTCTCCTAAAACTCTAGCTTTTTACAATTCAGAGAGAACTTTAGTCAAATTTCCCTGTAAAACTTGTCACTGAATCTCGGGCAAATTCTTGACTCTAGTGCCCAATTGCTGGGAACACATCTGTCAGTTTGTATGTTGGTGATTCCGTTTCCTTCCCTGTCTCTTGCAGGCCTCACTCTCCTGTGCCCCAGAGCTTCAGCTCTAGGTCTGAAGACCTCTGCTTTACAGAGAACACACCTTTGCTAAGGAATGCCTCACAGGAGAAAGGGTGAGTTTTTTTTCTTTCTTATGAAACTAAGAAATTTCTGAGCATGGTCTTTGGCACTTTGCTGGGGAATTTCTTCCTGAGATTATGAATTTTTGCCAGACATCTGCCAGATCCTTGACAATTCATTGTGGTAGGTGCTGACGATTCTAGTGGTTATATTCTGACTTACAAATTTCCAGATGGTCTTGAGCATAACCCTGTAGCGATCACACAGAACCTGGGCTCAGCCACGTGAACATGCGGCTCTGGCAGGCTGTCTCACCTGGCTGGGGTTTCTCAGCCAGGGCTGAGGCTGACACTGTCTGGAGACATTTTTGGTTGTCACGCTGGGTGGGGTCTGGGGCGCTACTGGCATCTAAGAGTACAAGCCAGGGATGCTGCTAAACATGCTGCAATGCATGGGACAGCCCCCATGGCAAAGAATTATCCAGCCCAAATGTCAATAGTGATGAAGGTGAGAAACCCTGTGTGTATGATTCACAAGAAAACTCCATTTCCTGCAAGGTTGAAGGCCCTTTTTGGCACAAATCTGGGTGGTTCTGGAATTGCCTGAGCAGAGGTGATCTGGAGGATAATTTATAGATGCTTCTGCCCAGGATGAAAGGCTGTGGCCCGGGCTTTCAGCCTCATCTCTTCTTCTGCAAACTTCCAGAAGCCAGAGCCACCTGCTCGGTATCTCCTGGCTCCCTGAACATCACACATTGTTGCCAAACCCAGAAGGGATCTGGCCTAGGTCCAGTTGCTCACCGCACAAAAAGCCAATTACTGAGACAACAATATTGCCAGGGAAAAAAGGGTTTTATTGCAAATTAATGCCAGCCGGGAGATGGGAGATAGTTCTCAAATTTGTCTCCCCAACCAAAAAAGGCAAACACTTTTATAGTGGGTTGTAGAATGCAGGTTGGGTTGCGTGGGGCTTGAAGTCGTGGGGTCTGTAGGTGGTCTGATTCAAGGGTCAGCTTTGGTGATGGATGGTGAGCTTCCAGGAAGCCCCATGGAGAAGTTAAGCAAGAAGATTACGCTGCTTTTGTTAGGCTTTACTGGTCTGAATGTTTGAGGTATTGGGGAGAGAACAAAAAATAACTTAGGGAAGGGGCCATCTTACAAGATCAATTACAACATGGGGACATCGTCACGGAGCCTCCCTTTCCTGGCCACTGACCCTGTGCACCCGCATTGACAGGTGACTGTTGTGTCTCCTTCACTTGCCAGTGAGCCTCTGAGTTGCCTGCCCTCTTCCCAGTGCTGTCTGCAGCCAGCACAAGGGGGGGGGGCTCGCACTTTAGGGGCGCTTGCATGCCAGGTGGGCTCCTGGCCTCACCCTCCAACACTCAGGTTCTCAGGATTTGAATGGGGTGTGAGAATCTGGATTTATCACCTCTCAGTGCAGGGACCATCTGCCTGGCTCCCTCCAGGAGATTCCTGATGAGAAGTTGTGTCCCCTTGTGAATGTTCCCACCAAGCTCTTTGACTAGAGAAACCTCCTTCCCTCTTCAGCTCTCCAGGGCACTCCAACGTCACTTCCTTTGAGAAGCCTCTCCACTTCCCCCAAGAGTAAATGCTGCTTCTCCTTTGCTCTCAAACACCACATTCATGCCCTTCCTTCTGAACCTGCCCTGTGTTATCCATGGTGATGTCTGCCAGCCTGTGCCTGCTCCGTCCTATGTCCCTGTGCCCAGCATGCCCCTTGGCCCCCGCCCCTCAGAGACTGGATGGGTGAGGGGTGCAAGCTGAGGCATTTCCGTTGACCCAGCTGCTTAAAGCTTCTCTAGTGGAGGATGACTTAATTCTCCTCCACGTCCCCTAATCAATAACTGTGAAAACAAACACTTGGCACATCTGCTTCCTTAATGCTTTCTCTTCAATTACTTGGTAAACTCTTAAGGCCTGAGACATTTTAGAACTTGCAATTCGTGGAAAACCAGTAATGTGTAAGCGTTTGTCCTGGGCACGGGGAGCACAGAGACGTGCCCTGGGAGGCCAAGCTGAGCCTCCTGTCGCAAAACCACTTCATAGAAGCTTTGATTACAAAATGCTTTTTTTTTTTTTTTTTTTTTCATTAAACGAACTAAGGTTTTGGGGGGTTGTGGGCCATCCTGTTGGTTTATTGGGTTGCCTTTTTTATTTGATCAAAT
>CAUYSK010099534.1:0-19590 GCA_963575035.1 Avahi laniger
GTGGCTCACGCCTGTAATCCTAGCACTTTGGGAGGCCGAGGCAGGCGGATTGTTTGAGCTCAGGAGTTCGAGACCAGCCTGAGCAAGAGCGAGACCCCATCTCTACCAAAAATAGAAAGAAATTAATTGGACAGCTAAAAATATATAGAAAAAAATTAGCTGGGCATGGTGGCACATGCCTGTAGTCCCAGCTACTTGGGAGGCTGAGGAAGTAGGATTGCTTGAGCCCAGGAGTCTGAGGTTGCTGTGAGCTAGGCTGACGCCAGGGCACTCACTCTAGCTAGGGCAACAAAGTGAGACTCTGTCTCAAAAAAAAAAAAAAAAACAATAAATTTGGAGAAAAGGGTATTTTGCATATTAACTGCTTTGGCAATAAGTTATGGATAATTCATATTGGAAATATAATATATAATAGTTTGGTTATTAGAAAATTTTGGTCAAAAACAAACAGAAATGATTGTTTAAGCAAAATATATATTTGATATCAAATAACAACTTAACAACTAAAAATTAAATGATTAAACTAATAGTAATAATATAATTGAAAATAAACAATCGAAGTAAATGAAAACCATGACTAATTCAAAATAACACTGATACAAAGTATTTTTTGAAAATCCAATTATTTGCAGCTGAAAATGTTTAATATTATTAGTTTAAATTTCTCTATGTATACCTCATTACTCTCTGCTATGCTGATTAATTTTATGAATATTAAGTTTTAGCAAACCTTTATAACTTGCTTAGTAGTTTGCTAATAAATAGCCTGAACCTACACATCAAAAATCAAAGTACATGCAACTGCATTTACTGATCTGTTGCACCAAAGAAAGAACTTGTCTTTTTGATCAATTTCTAGTCTCTCTGCATGACCTTATAAGACCTAGCAACAGGCCTCCATATCTTTTTAAAGAATCACTGGCTAAAACAGGCTCAGCAGGACATCTTCTCACATGACAATGGTTTCTCTAAAGGAACTCTGTGGTGAGCCTGTGTTTTTCTAAATCTCTTTCCAGTTTCAAAAAAGTGAATAAATGAAAACTTGGCATGATACCTAGGCAAGACTGCAAACCTTAACATAAGCTGTCAGTCACAGTTTTCCCAAGCAATTTTCTTCAGTAGGCAATGTATTACTCAGGTTTTCCAGAAACATTTCCAATAACAAACACGGCAGGGATTTTTAAGCACACTTTTTTCAATATTATCTATAAACATCTAATTGTAAAAGAAGATTAATATTTAAAATAAAATTTAAAATATAAGCAATATTATTAATCACTCCTCATTAGCCATTAAGTAATATAATGCAGAATTCCTTTCTATCCCCAAAGAATATTTTTACCTAATATCTGCCATTTCTAATCCCATCAAAAATTGCATTTGTAATTTGATGCCATAATGTTAAGGTCATTTTATAATAAAAGTATCTCCTATTTTTACACATTAGAACAATTAAATTAATAGGACTAACAAAAATACACATTTTATATATTCACAGTGGTCATGGAAGACTGCTATTCTACTGGTGTTTAAGATTACGCTTATTCTATTTCTAAACAATTATAATTTCCTTTGCCTCCACTAGGCCAGGATTCTATTATCATAATTCAATCAACAAATATATACTAAATGCTAATGATGGAGTTCAGAACACATCATCCCGAACTATTGAGCTTTGGCATATTAAATATGTTAAGCTGAACAAATTTCAGAAACAGGTGCAGGAAGGACTCTCTCACCACCCCTTCTCCTCTGAAGCAAGTCACAAGATTCTCAAGTGAGAAGTACCCTCCCTCTACTCAGAGGAAAGGGGAATCCCAATCTCTGAAGACTAGGGACAAGGGACCCCAAGAGGAATCTAAATTAACAGGCCTTGTTAAGTTTTCCCCAGTTTACTATTCTTAGCTCATACCCCTTTGTCCTATCACACTTTCCCACAACTTTCAACTCTTTATCAAACCTAGTATTAAAATGCTCAGGTTTAACTGTTTCTTCAGGTCTTTATTTCCTTATGAAGACACCCATGTCATGTAAAACTTATATTAAATAAACTTGTATGCTTTTCTCCTATTAAACTGTCTTTGTCAGTTTAATGTTCAGACTCAGCTGGAGACTCTCAGAAGGTCAAGGGAAAATTTCTCCTTCCCTACACTAAACTAAAGGAAACATATTAAACTATGAATTTTCCCTTAGGCAGAAAATGCTAACACATAAACAACTATAATACTAGATAGCAAGTGTCAAATGTGCTATAAGAAAGACATAGATAGGCCCAGCCAGGGCTCATGCCTATAATCCTAGCACTCCAGGAGGCCAAGGCAGGAGGATTGCTTGAGCTCAGGAGCTGGAGACCAGCCTGAACAAGGGTGAGACCCTGTCTCTACCGAACAAAAAAAAAAAGAAAAAGAAAAAAAAGAAGTTATAAAAAAAGAAAGGCATTGATAAAGCCATATGAGAAATTGTTTTTGGTTTCTTGTGGGTGAAGGAGAGAAATTTTAAAAGGATTTCTGGGCATTTAAACTAGACCATAAAGTATAGATAGAATTTGGTGATGATTCAGAATGGAAAGAGACTAGGCCAAGTACAGGAATATTTTTAAGTCAAAAATTGTGAAAATGTATTCTGCGTACAAGAAGGGAAAAAAGTGCCCTTTGCCCCTACCTCACATCATATGCAAAAGTTAATTGAAAATTAATCAAAGACCTAAAAAAATAGATACGTTGGAATCCATTGGAAGTAAAACCTTTCATGCTTCAAAAAACACCATCAAGAAAGTCAAGACATCTCCATACTGCTTTCTACAGAGGTTGCGCTAGTTTGCAATCCCACCAACAGTGCATGAGTGTTCCTAACTCTCCGTATCCACGCCAACAGAAAATTGGATTTTTTTTAAAGCAACAATACTTGTTAGGGTGGCAGGAGGATGAGGGGAACAGGATGAAACCTGGGCACATGAAACACAGAGCTACAGATTTGAAATGCCAATTAGAGCAAGTATTAAACCAGAAATAAGCCATTTCCGTGATGGCATGTAAGAATAAAACCAGGAAACATGGTGACTAGAACGTGAAATATATCAAAAAGGGCAAAATATTCTTTTGTTATGTATGAGATGAAAAAAAGATTGAGAAAACACATCCTCTTTATTGTATGCAAAGGAGACAGGAATTTGTACCAAAACAAAAATTCAGTTGTTTTTTAAGAAAATTTTACCTTTGTGATAAAATACCATCTCTATCTTAGAAAATGGAATAGGCAATAATGTGGTTGAAGGACAGTGAAACAAACTACACTTGGCAGGGAATTGATCAAAGGTCACACAAATAAACAATTCCTGATGACTCTCAAATTAGAATGCCAATTATTGATGATTCTGGCTCTTAGGTGCTAAAAATAACACCTTTTTGTTACAGTAGAAAACTGATCTTAGTGAGTTTTAGATCACTCTGAACTGTTGGTGCCTGCTTCGTTATGCTTTATGTCTAAGGACACCAGATGAAAGTTTATTTTTTATTTTAGGAGTAGTTCATGATCATTTTTAAAAAGTGCCTTAATTTTTATAGCATTTTTCTCTCTCTTTTTTTTAATAGCCACAATAGTGTGACCTCCCATTTTCCGGCATTGGGAAAAAATGCTCACTTCATATTAGAGTGACTGACATTCACAATAAAAGTTATAGATCTCTCTCAAGTGGGAAAGGCCAATGTGTGTGTCCCAAAGCTGCCAGTGACTCAGGGCATCCATCAGGGAAGAGTAAACTAAAAGATGAACTCATGTCAGTATCACCATCTTAGTTTTAAAAGTAAACATTTTATTTGGATCAACTAAAGAAAATACAGTATATGATACTGAAAAATAATTACCCAATCCTCCCTTGTAACAGCAGCTTTTTATTATTTCTGTGACAGAATACAAGGCCCAACTTTATATTTTACAATTACAGGGATTTGAAGAACTTGGAAAACTTTCATGAAGAACTCCAAAAGTCACTTATCCGTAGGCATTCCGAATAATGCCTGTGTTTGGAATTTAACGTATATTTTTTTCTTAAGATATCTGAGAATGACTCAGTTCCATGGAGGAAAAGACATGTTATCTGGAGACAGCTACTTTCACTAGTAGTGAAACTGCTAGTGGTGGAATTGTGATAGAATATTTACAAGTATTTTTCAGTAGTTAGTTAAGCAGAGATAGATTTCCAGTGAAGGTTTACATTTTATCTAGAAGCGTGAGAGGAAGTCCTATTTCTTAAAATGATTCCTCTGTCATAAAAGCAGCACATTGAGCAGTAACAGAGTTGAAAATGAGACTGGATTCCTGTCCCAGGGTTCTCCTGTGACTTTGGGCAGGACACCCTCACTTCCTGGTGCTCAGGTTGCCCTAGACTAGCTGTTCAGTCTAGAGGACCCTCTCAGGCACTCTTTATTCTATGCTCTCTTCTGAATGTGAAGGAAGTTTATGATAAAGATAAATATCTAAATGTGCTCCATATTCATTAAGAGGAATTTGAGTGAGGAAGTGTGAATAGCGAGTATATCACCATTTCTTGTTGGCATAGAGGTTGGTGCAACACATTTCTAAGTAGACGCCTCATAGGCACTGAATATGCCCATCGATAGGAAATTGAATAAATTATGGGATGTCCATGTGATGTAATACTAGCAGTCCACTAAATGAGACTATCTGGATATAAAATAGTATGAACAATGTAAATTCCATTTTTAGAATAAAACCATCCCCCCATCTGGATGGATCTACACCCATCATCAGTGGTTATTCTTGGGTGGAGAGATTATAGTTGACTGTTTTGTAAATAGAAAAAGAAAACCTCCAGTAAATAGTATTTTAAAAATATCACTGTATTAATTTCCTAGGGCTGCTGTAACAAAAGTAACACAAACTGGTGGCTTAAAGCAACGTAAATTTATTGTCTCACAGTTCCAGAGGCCGGAAGTCCTAAAGCAAGGTGTTGGCAGGGCCATGCTCCTTCTGAAACCTGTAGGGAAAGGTCCTTCCTTGCCTCTCCTAGCTACTGGTGTCAGCCAGCAATCTTGGGTGTTCCTCGGTTTTCAGCCCAGTGCTTGAGTCTGCCTCCGCCATCCGTGGCTGTCTTCCCTCTGTGTGTCCGTGTCTCTGCACGGCACGCCTCCCTGCGTGTCTCTCTCTCCTTGTAAGGGTACTTCTCATGTTGGATTAAGGGCTCACCTAATCCAGTATGACCCCGTGTTTTAACTAATCCCATCTGCTGAGCTACCCTATTTCCAAATGGGGTCGAATTTTGAGGTAAGGGGGGTTAGGACTTCAACATATCTTTTTTGGGTGGGGATGGGGGGAACATAATTCAACCCAGTCACCATATTCAAGATTTATCCAGTCATCTGCATATTTACAAAACAATCTGCTCTTGAATACTTTATTTCTTTTCTGTCTCTCAGTTATCAAGATAGAAAGTTACTTTGACCCTTCCGCCCTATATCCAGGTAGCCCCACATCATTGAGATTTCATGGGATAAAATGTTTCCCACATTTCTTTTTTGCTATTATTGCCACTCCCTGGTTCAGACTTGCTATTTCTAGTTGAGATACTAAGTATATTTCTTTTCTTTTTACTTTTTTTTTTTAAGACAGGGTCTCGCTTTATCACCCATGCTGGAGTGCATTGGTGTCAACACAGCTCACTGCAACCTCTAACTCCTGGGCTCAAGCGATACTCCTGGCTCAGCCTCCCAAGTAGCGAGGACTATAGGAGTGTGCCACCATGCCTAGCTAATGTCTTTTTGTATTTTTTGTAGAGATGGGGGTCTCACTATGTTGCCCAGGCTGGTCTCGAACTCCTGGCCTCATACCATCCTCCCACTTTGGCCTCCCAAAGTGCTGGGATTACAGGCGTGAGCCACCATGCCCAGTTTAGAGAACATTTCTAATTGGCCTTTTCCCTCATTTTTTTTTTTTTACATTTCCTAACACCAGTCTGTAGTATATGATTCTGCATGATCCCTATGCAATCCATTCCATCTCTAAGGTGCATTTCTGATTTTATTGCTTCCTTGCTCCAAAACCTCCAGTGGCTTCTCTGAATTAAATCTCTTTGAAATCCCTTCAAATTTACCTCTTTGAAGCTTACCTCTTTGGCACTCAGGGTCATCCATGACTTGGTTCTCCCCTCTTGATTTGGTCTTAGTTCTCACAATTCTCATACACAATTTCTGTTCTCTAACCTAGCCTGACTGCTTATGATTTTCCAAAAATGCTCTGAATTTTTCTATATCCTCAGTTTAACTCATACTTATTGCTTTTATTGAAATGACTTCCCTGTTTCCCCTCTGTACCTGTTAAATTATCAACCCCTCTTCAGTGGCCCCTGAAATACCATCTCTCAGCCCTTTTACTGACTCCTTTATTTGGATGCTCTCTTTCCTTCATTTGAACCCCCAGGTGCATGTGTGAGCAGATGGACACACCACACACACACACACACACACACACACAGACGCACACACACACACAGACACACACACACACAGCCCTCCACCCCTGACTGTAAAGCCCTGGAAGGCAGAGTGTGTTCTTCCTCTCCTTTATGTTCTCCATGGTTGCCTAGGACGCCTTGAACGTTTTAGCCCTTGTCGTAGGGTGTTGAGTTGTTACTGATCAGAGCACATGAGAGTGATGTGCTCAAAACACGAGTTCATCAACAGAAATCAGACTGTAGGTAACCCAATACAGAAAATAACCTATGAGATCTGTTGGATGCTGGTGCTATTTCCAGAGGAAAGCACTACGGGGCTGTTGTGGGGAATGGCACCGTGGTTTCCACCCAAGGCCGTCTCTCACCAGCTGGACTGGGTTCTTTTCTCTCTCCTTCCCACTGCAATGTGGGAGGTGGGATGTCTATCCTTTGAAAATGGTAGAAGATGAAGCAATTGTATCAATTTCTAGGACGTACAGTTTATCTCGATCAGCCTGATGTTCTGTATGAAAAATATGCCAAAAGCCAGCAAAATATTTAATTTGAGAATTTTGTAATATTTGCATAAGTGCCATTTCTGCCATTAAAACTACCAGTATGAAAAATTATGTTTTAAATTTTAATAAGTTACATAGGTTAAACTTTAAAACTGTAATCAGTGATGTCAACCTTTATTAAAGGAGGTATCAGTTGAGGAACTTCCAACTAGACTATATATATTAAATGTACTTGCTGAATGTCCTTTGCTAATTTGTTCTTTTTTTTTTTTTTTGAGACAGGGTCTGGCTCTGTTGCCTGGGCTAGAGTGCAGTGGCATCAATCATAGCTCACTGCAACCTCAAACTCCTGGGCTCAAACGATCTTCCTGCCTCAGCCTCCCGAGCACCTGGGACTATAGGCATGCACCACTACATCTGGCTAATTTTTTCTTTTTTTTTTGGTAGAGACAAGGTCTCGCTCTTGCTTAGGCAGATCTTGAACTCCTGGTCTCAAGCAATCCAGCTGCCTCGGCCTCCCAAAGTGCTAGGATTGCAGGCATGAGCCACTGTGCCTGGCCTGCTTTCGCCATTCTGAACCCACATCTTCTCACTTGTAATGCAGGGAAGCTAATACCCATCTCAAAAATTTGTTGTGAGAATAAAATGAATTAATTCATGGGAAACACTGTCTGACATCTAGTGATTTTTCAGTGAAAAGAGGTGATTAACAATAATCTTAATATTAAGTAATGTCAGATAATTTGAGATTTAGCGTAAGCATCAGTTTTAGAGTGGCAGAATCATCAGTTTTGTTTGCATTCATTGAATTGTTTCAACAATGCATTAAAAGGTCAGGGGAGAGATAGGGAATAAGACAATTCATTTATCTTTAATTGGTTGGCATGCTATGTTTAAAAAAACCTTTATTTTAATTTCAAAAGATAACTATAATTGTAACAGATAGGTAAGTTTCAAGAAAAGTAAAGACTTTTAAAGCCTCCAAATTGTCCCTCAAGTAATGTCAGTATTCGATGGTGAAGTGTTCCTACAGTATTTTAATTTTCATGTATTAATGGCTGTGATTTCGCTATTCAGCTTAGTGTAACATCAGCAAAATGTCAAGGATCCTTCTAATATTCTTACTCTCAGTATGAAATAATTTCATGACTAAAAGAGATGACTTTATACAAATCAGTGAAAAAAATGAGGTTCTAAGAGATGAACAGGTAATGAATAGATGAATCACAAAGAAAAAGGAAAAGTGGAAAATAACCATTCTCTGTAATAAGGGAAGTAAAAAATAATACAGTGAAATACATATCTTTTTTCTTTCTAGCCTATTATGATAGGAAAACTTTTTAATGCAGACAGTCAGGATCTAGCAACACTGACTACTCACCTGGAATACTGGTTGTAACATTGGTGCGATTCTTTTGACTTTGAGAATATGTATCAAGAACTACATAAATAGGCCGTGCGAGGTGGCTCACGCCTGTAATCCTAGCCCTCTGGGAGGTCAAGGTGGGAGGATCACTTGAGGTCATAAGTTCGAGACCAGCCTGAGCAAGTGCGAGACCTTATCTCTACTAAAAATAGAAAAAGTTAGCCTGATGTGGTGGTGCACACCTGTAGTCCCAGCTTCTGGGGAGGCTGAGGTAGGAGGATCACTTGAGCCCAGGAATTTGAGGTTGCAGTGAGCTAAGATCTGAGATCATGCCACAGCACTCTAGCCCAGACAACAGAGTAAGACTCTGTATAAAAAAAAAAAAAAAAAGAAAGAAAGAAAAAGAAAAGAACTACATGAATATTTAATATTTATACTTGCAGATACTGAATTCTACCTTTGGAAATTAAACCTAAGAAAATAATACAAAGACAGAAAAAGATATATGCAACAAAATGTTGATCACAATGTCATTTAAAATTATGAAGACTAGAAGCAATATTAATGTTCACTACCATGGAAATGGTTAAGTTAATCACTCACTCAGTTATATGTTATACAGTCAGTACATGTGCATTATAATATATGTAAGGTAAGACTATGTTTCAACTTGAAAAATGCTTAGTGTTAATTGAGAAAAGCAGAATATAAAATTATGTGTATACCATGATTAAAGTTTTATAAAAATATGCATGGAAAAAAAATTTAAAAGAAAAAGCCCAAATAATGGTACTGATTACCTAAGAGAGGTGATATGAATTTTTTCCCTGTCTACATTCTCCAAGTTTTTTTTTTGTTATAGCTTTATTTTATATAAAATTTTAAATAAAATGATAAAAAAGAAATTCATTCCTCATTGAGATTTACTATTGGGCAAATGTATTCTTGCTTTGTAGACAACTCTATTTTGGCCCACAGGGCAAAAGCTGAATGCTTAAATAGGTATTAATTAGACCTGGATTTGGCTGAAGATGTCAGAGGTTAATACAAGTTTTGATTGGGATAATTTATACAATGAAAATTCATGTCTGTGCTATTCTGGTGAGTTTTCCTTTAAAAAAGGTTAAGTATCTTTTTTTTTTTTTTTAAAGACTAAGAATGGCAGTAACTTTAAATAATAAAAACCTGATAACAGAAAAAAGATTTCGATATATACCCAGTACTTCTAGCTTCCATGCCCAACAACATAAGTGCAATTAGTTTATCTTGATCTCCAATTTATAATAGTATTTTTCTGTCAAAACATATGAAATTTAGGGTTACATTTTATCTTCCAAAAATGTTTCTCTGAATAAATAGAGAAGAATCATAAACATGCTACATTATTTGGTGAATAAGTCATAGAGTTATGAAAAAAATTTTTTTAAAGGTCACTGAAGATCTCCTTTTAGCCAAATCCAAAGGTCACTTTCTCAGTGACCTTTGAAAGGATCAGGCACGTGATTTTTCCCTCCTTGAAACATGCTTTAGTTTCCAGGAAGCTACTGTCTCTCGATTTTCCTTTTGTTTCTCTCTTCTCACAATACAGAGTCATCTAACAATCTATAAAATACCTAGCTCTATTTATTGAATTTTTCTGTGCAGTAGGCACTATTAAAAGCACTTTACAAGTATTAACTCACTAAACAGTCACAGAAGCTCTTTGAGGAAGATAGGGCCATCATCCCCATTTTATAGGTGAATAAACCGAAACACAGAGAGGCTATGTGACTCGCCCAAGTGACTCGCTAGCAGAGCTAGCTACTGGAACCCAGCAGTCTGGTTTCAGGGCATTGGTGCTTTACCATGGCACCCTCCTTGTTTTCTCAAGTGCAAACAAGGGGCACTGAGAATTCTGAAAACCCAACTGTGGTTTAGCGAGGGAAGGCATTTCTATGACAAATCCAGAGAGCAAAAGGTACGCAGCTCTACGATTAGGAAGCGTGATTAGAGGATACGCTTTAGAACACCTAGAAACCGGAAGGATTGAATATGAATTCTTACCACCAAACTGCAGAGTAGGAGAGCTGAGTTCCTGCTTATAATCTTAGGCAGGATCCTGCTGATTTAGGGCAGTGGCGGCCATGCTCACAGTCAAAGGGGCAGCCGGGTTGGTTCTGAGCACATGGGCTTTGTGTGTGGAGCATGGCTGGTCCATCAGCTCCACTAACTCTGAGACTTTGGGTTAGTTTCTTAACTTCAGATCCTGAGCTTCATTTCCTTATTGGAAAGGTTATTACTGCTCCATTCATAATTCATTAAATAATAACTTAATAAATCATACTGCCCATTCATAACTCACTCAGTAATTACATGGAAAAATGTATTAAAGGCTCGTAGCACGGTGCACAGCATAAATGCAGGCAGAATATAGGATTGGCGTTCTCCTGGGAATAGTGGTATCTGGCCAGGAACCACGTGTCACTGAGCAGAGACAGCACCTTCAGGCAGATCAGTTTTTCCTCGGACAGTTGTGTCAGGTCACTCCAACATATGGCAGGGGTTACCATTTATTATCTGGGTAACCCGGGGCAATTACTAAACTTCTCTGAACCTCTGTTTATTGATCTGTTAAGCAAGGATAATGACATTTACCTTACAGGGCTTTGATGAGGATTAAAGTTAGATAATAAGGTCTTTAATCGCTAACCTACTTTCTTATTACTTTAGTACTTGATGCCATTTAGTAAATGTTACCATTGGAAAAGTCTTCGGTTTTGCCCGTTGTCGTTTTTATTGCCGTCTTCCTTGGAAGTTCGTTTCTTCTCCCTGCCTTGCAATGGGATAATGACATTAGAGAGATTTTAATTCCCCAAGGTTTTGAAATGAGCAGAAGCTCATCAAAGAAATTATATCCTGGAAAACAAGAAAGGAGGAAAAGAATTTTATAAAACAAAATGTAAGCTGGCAGGAAGAGATATTTCTAATGACTTAACACGAGGCAAGACTGAGTAGGAACAGGCATCAGCACTGACATTTCAGAAAGCAATGAAGTATTTGCCTAGGGACCTGTGAGATAATTTGTCATTTTGGACTTTTAAAGTAGGAGTCCAGAAAGCAGCAGTAAATAGTTGGCTGCCTTGGGAAACTGATTGGTGTTCTCAGGAGAATCTGTTATATTTGTTCAGTTCAGGTAATCTTCTCTGGATAAGAACCTTAAGGGGTCATGTTTTGTGAAAACATCTACTTCAGGAAGAAAAAAAAGTGTTATATTAATTACCTCTTGAATTTTTTTTTGTCTTCCATAATGAATTATTAGAGTTTAAAGGGGCTCAAAAACTCACTTAATATAAGCCCTTATCTAATCAGGATTATATATAAACTTCACCAGGCAGATGGATTAGCTGGATGGAACCAGATGTCTTTGCAGACCTACTGTGAGCCAGGCACTGCTCAGTGCTACGTGGGACATAGAGGGGAATGCAACGCAGCGCCTTCCGTCCAGGAACGGTGAAGACAGAAACAGGGGTGAAGGCAGACAGGACTGTGTAAGGGTGCCGTGGGGGCCAGTGTGGTAAATGCCATTACTGGTATACACAAAGTGCTTTGGGAACACTGAGGAGGAAATGCGTGATTAGAGAATGCCTGACAGAGTGTGTGACACGAGCAGAAATCTGAATGTCAAGGGTGATACCAAGTGAAGGAAACAATTGTATGAAGGGACCAAAGCTATGGGACCCCCAGGATGAGAACTCTGGTATGGTAGATGATCACTTGGCTACTCATGAGTAGCGATGAGAGATGAGGCCGTAGGGAAGGTTGGGAAGGATGTCAGAACGACTGGTGGTTTCCTTTGGGAGACAGCATGGGTCTAAATCAGGAGCTCTTTTTGCAGTGGATTTGAAGGAAGAAAAGCTGATGTGTTTAGCTTTTGACTATTTTTAAGTGGAGAATCTCCACTTAAAAAGGTATATTGAGGAGAGAGGGGGAGAGTAGAGTGAGCAAGATGAGAAACGAGGAGAAGCTGGAACTCTTGGAAACGAGGGCCAAAGAAGAAACCTGTGAATAAGACTGAGAAAGAAGGAAGCCTTGGAGAGGAATCAGAGAGATAGGAAGAGAGCCAGGGAAGTTTAGTGTTAATGAATCCCGGAGAAAGCGGTGGAGGAAGGAGGAGATGCCATGAACACAAGCTAGGGAGAGACCAAGTAGGATGAGAACTGGGAGCTCAGTAACCAGGGGGTCGCTGGTGACATTCCTGAGAATGATTCCAGAAGGGTGACGGCAAGAACCAGGTGGCCTGGGGGTGATGAGTGAGTGGGAGGTGAGACGCACAGACAGGGAAGAGAAAGCAAGAAGGGAAAGAGAATTTTGAGGCAAGGGGTTGCATGTGTGCGTGGCTGGTACAGATTGACCACCTGAGCGTGTTTGTGAGCTGAGAGCAAAGCCGAGAAGGAGGGAGCAGTTGACACAGAGAGAGGAGAATTTGCCTTACAGGGGAGGAAGTTTCCAGAGGAGGCGACAGAGCCTGGGATAAAGAGCATGAATGGGGGGTTTGTTCTTCAAGAAGCAGAACACGTTTCCCTCTAAGACAGGAAGGAAAGACACAGGGATCGATGAAGGTGAAAAGGAGAGCAGATTGCAGGCGCACCCTGGTTTTCAAACTCTCGCCAGAGGGAGCAGCGCTGGCCTTTATTTTATTCTTTTTTCTTGGAATTATTTAGCCTTTTTGTTTGAGTTTTAAAGGAAATAAAGATACTGTACTAGTAAATCATTGCAGATTTGTAGAAACAAATCATTACCCATGGCTCTCACATATGCTGATCTGGAAATGGTTTTCTTTGGGAGAGAATTCCGGATCACATCTTCCCAATGTGTTTCTCATATAATCAATATTAAGACTGTGTGAGATCAGAATTGGGGAATTACTTGCAAGGACTACTGTTTATGCCTTATTGGTTATATTGTAATTTGTAATAATTTCAGCAGTTATTAAATAAATGTATTATATAAAACAAAAATAATACATCGATAAGAAACCAAAAGCTGCAAATATTAATATCTGAAGTTCATTCTATTAGGTTGAACCATTGACCATTTTTGGTCTACAAAAATACCAGTTTCATATAGTTCAGCCTGATAATTATGTCAAACACATGGAAGTATCTGGCCAAATATATCCTTCCTGTGGACACTAATGAGGGACAGTGTCCATAGTGGGTAGGAGCCAGGACTGCGGCACCAGAAAGGATTGAGAACAAGGACCCAGCTCGATCTCTTATTAGCTGCATGACCTTGGATGTATTATTTCATCTGTTTGTGCCCCAGTTCTCGCATGTTTAAAATGCGGTAATGGTAGTACCTAGTTCATAACATTTTTATGAGGATTAAATGAGATAATTTATGTAGTTCTTAGCAACATGCCTGGCACGTAGTAAGCACTCAATAAATAGCTAATAAAATGAATAATAATAGCAATAATGACTTAAAATCTATACAACTATGTGAGGTTTTCATAGAAGCATCTTGTTTGTAGTAGAGGACATTGTGTATAATGAAAAATGGTGAAAATGGTAGAAATTAATATATGCTAAATCTGGTGATGTTTCTAGCTTTTTAGTCTTTCTGAAGAGGTTAACTTCTGTTTTCCCTGGGCACCTAGAAATCATTATGCGGTGCTGATCAGTGTATGGATGACTACTTTGTTTATAATTAGAGACTCTTTGAATTGAGTGATGGGGTGAAACAGAACTCTCTGGATTATTTAAAGGTCCGTTTTATTCGTTATGCAATTGTGAGGGTTGTTTCCTTTGTGGAAAGAGATCCAAGCAGTCCCATTGTTATAGTCCTCACTGTGGACACTTTATATTATATAGGAGTGTCTAGAGAGGAAGTGATTGATTTTTAAGAAGACCTAAATTCTGCTACCAAGTTCTTTTCTCCTATGACCATGAGTTCATTTAACTTTCATTTACTCTGGTTTACCTATTAGAAAATGAGAATAACAACAGCTTTCCTTATAGCTCGGGGCTATTCTGAAGACAAATGAGGGAAAATGGGGTATTTAAGCATTTATTTAGTCAACACACTTTTATTTATTCTCTGCTCCCAGAGGGTACATAATCTAATGGGGCAGATGGAACACACTGTTACATGACAGGAAGGCAAATGCAGTGCAAGAGGCTCGCAGGCACGCGGTGGAACCCAGAGGGCTGGGCTGGCACTGGAGGCTTCTCAGACAGCGAGGCGGTACTTGAGGCTGGTACAGGTTCCAAATTTCAGCAGCTCATTTCCTTTCCCTACAATCCAGAGCTAAAATACTGAATCCTGGTTTGGCTGTCTCTACTTCCTTGCAGTTTAATTCATGAATTCCTTGAACTTAATTTTATATATTTGCCAAATAGCATTTCTAGGCATTGGAGCAAGGGACATCTAGTTTTAAAAAAAAGCTGTTGGGTACCTATTATACACTGAGCATTGTGCTAGGTGCTGCTGGAAATATGGAAATAAATAATAAATATCCTTTGCTCAAGACGTTATGACCTAGATGGGGATTCTAATGCATTAAGGCACAGTGAGATAAGTACATTAATAGAGAGGTGGGTAATATCCCTTATGGAGGCCCAGGTAAAGAAATGTCTGTTGTATATGGAAAGTTTCATAGAAGAGATGGTAGGGTCTTAGCTGGATCTTGACAGGTGAACGGAATGTGGAAGTGAAATGAGTGGCTTCAGCAGAGGCAGGGAACGTGAAATTGCATAGATTCTCTGAGTAGTTGGATGGCTAGAGGTTGGAGTTTGTGGAGACATGTGGTGAGAAATAGGTTGGAAAATGAGACGGGACTCTAGTCTCTGCTAAGATCCCTACAATAGAGTTCTTTTTCTCTTCCCATGGAGGATCTAGGAACATGTTCCTACTCTTTAGGTAAAAGAATAATACCAGCTCAATTATCAGGTCTTTAGCAGAGCCTTTAAGGCTAGCACTGGTTGCAGTGTGCAGACTTGAGAAGCTGGGGAAAAGGAGATGCGTTAGGTGGCTATTGCCGAAATCTCCTAGACAGGTGATGAGAGACCTTTAGTTCAAGGTCAACGACGAAAGCATGTTCTGAAATGTTCCCTTCCCATATAAAACTCCAAGAAATATGTAAAAGGAAGGATTATAAAATCAATAAATTCGTATATGGGCTAAAAGAAGAAAGCAAATGAGGTTAAGCAGAAGCACGTAAGAACACCAGAGAAAATTTTCTCATATGAAATAGGAAGTCGGTAGGGAATTACAAAGACCTGAGGAAGGCCACCTCCATGAAGGAGATCAGCATGACTTAACACACACAAGAATTTGCTCCTGAGGAAACAGAGATAATGGAATAATATGAAAAAGTATGCAAAATGAAAATATTTAATATCTACAGGGTAATAAATGTCTACATTTATAGAACAAAAACTAATATTTACAAAGTAAGAATGGACATTGATGAAGAACCTACTTAGAGATCTCGGAAAATAAAAAAAAATTATTAAAATTAAAAATGTAGCTGATAGGTTATATCACAGCCTGGAAACAGCTCAGTAGTAAACCAGTGATGTGGGAGATCAACCTAAGAAATCTTCCCGGAATATGGCACAGGGATAAAGACATGAAAAACATGATGGAAAATTTAAGTGACTTGGCAGGTGGATTCATAAGTTCCAACATTCATCTAACGAGACCAAAGAACAGAAAGTGAAAAAACAAAAAAGGAAGAAAAGTAGAGTGAGGGGAATATAAAAGAAAGGGTTGCATATATGAGAAACTTGCAGCACTCACCAACTGTCTGGATGTAGGGAGTCGAAGAGGATCCCAAGAGAGTAAATAGGTAGACGATGGTGCTACTGAACCTAGGAAGAAAAAGAAATCTGTGGGCAAAGCATTTCAGCTTGTTTTTGGACCTTTTGATTCAGAGATATTAGAGAGATATCTATGTGGGCATTTTTATCCAGTACTGGAAATTTTAATTCTGGAAGCTCAGAGGAGAGGTGGGGAAGATGATAGCATAGAGGCAATACTTGAAGGATTTCAAGTGTATGATAGAACGGAAAAAGCAATAAAATGTGGTGTGAAGAATTCTATTTGACATACAATTGTTGCATTATATGGTTTAACTTTATTAAATCAAAGTTGACTTTGATACAAAGAGATCTGCCCCATTAAAAATTTATTACAGTTAAGATGAAAGGCAAGGCATTTTATGTTATCTAGCAGTTCTTTTTCATGTTTTGTGTTTAGATTATGTTGTTTAGTTTATATCTGATATGTTAATTATCTGTTGTGTTTTGTTATTATGAATGTTTTCCCCTGTAAACAGTAATGTGGGTTTTTTTTGTTGTTGTTCTGCTGCCATCCCCTTCCCAAAAGAAATGTATGACTAAATCATGATGGCTATTAAGTTATGCAAATAAGAGATTCCCCCAAATAATCTGATAACACATATAAAACCTTATTTTAGGATCTGACCCCAAACTTCTTATAAGGCTAGAATCATCATAGTTACCAATTTTTAAGAAAGAAGGGAAGTTTGTGATTTTGTAGAGTTCTTTTGGGTGTGGGGCAGTGGGCACGTAAGTACAATGTTTTTTTCTGTGTCATTTCCGTGAATTCTGATGCGTGACTCTTAAATCGTATGTGTGATCAGCATACGGTATTTTCCTTGATGCCTTTCCACATGGAATGTTGAACTATAGTATTCTGTTCAGAAAATACCATCAATAATGGCATACTAGTAGATGGCATACTATGTATTAATTTATAATGATAGTTATAATGATATTTAATATACCCATAGCTTAATAAAAAACCTTTCTACCCCTCTAGCGTGGGAATATATCATTATTAAAGTACTACCGCATGAAGTGATATACTTAGATCATTTTGTGCGGTAAATTCTTCTCAGTAGAAGTTCTGAATCTGCCAGTGTTGACAGTTCTTTATTCAAAAGTGTAGTTGCTAGCAGGGGTCTTTTTAGCAGAAGAGGTTAGATATATTACCTATGAGTTCTTAAATATGTATAAAACTGGAAAAACATTTTATGGTCTTGTTGGCATTCTAAGATACATGATTCAAGTTCTGGGAAACACAATTCTCAATCTTCATTGCTGTCCCAGGAATGGTTCCTGGTGCTTTGCTATAGCTGTGCAGATAGCACTGCAGTGAGGCCTTGTCCCCTGGTCTTGGGGAAGAGTCACTTCAAATGAGATGAGGCTTTTGCTCAACCTTGTTTTGCAAATCCCGAAAGCACCCATGAGAATTAGCCTGACCATCTGTTTTTTTGTCACATGCGTGCCAACTGTGTTTATATGTATATAAAACATCCTTCAAACGGGGGCGTGTATGCTCTTCAAGGGTACTCATGCATGGATAGTGTTAAGGGTTTGCAGGAACATGCTGCTTTCAAGATTCGCAACTTCCACATTTATTTTTATCTAAAATCACCTGAGAAAGTGCCTGCTTTGCACATTCCTTCCCTCACTTTAACAAATAATGGCCTATTCTTCACCCATCTGAAGTGTTAATGTGGTACCTTTGCCCTAGGATTAGAAACCTCCTGTGCACCAAAAGGGATGATTAGAAGTATTAGTTTTGGAGGAGGGCTCCTTTAATGATTAATTAAGGAAGCTTAGACCTGTGGGTTTTGTGGGTTTCCTGTCTTTCTGATCTTACATGTATTTCTGATAAGGATGAAGCCGGGCCTTGCAACGTAGATTAGTGGTACCAAATCTTTTAAAAATAACAGCTGTATTTTCTAGGACTAACAAAATTTAAAAGACGCATTAGGTAAAACCACGAATACATATTTCATATGGTTCCTTTCAGATTCAGTGGAGTTCTTCAGCAAGGTAGTTAAAACCTATTTTATCAAAGCATGCCATGAAATACTGACTCCTATTAAAGTCCATCTTCTCCTTATTTTGTCTTCTAAAATATTTAATATTTCATATCTCCCATTAACCAAAAAAACTAACTTTTAAACTTATGAAAAATTTTGGGTGACAATTTAAAAATATGTGAGGAGGTTCATAAAGTTTTTTTTCAAAGTTCTTTTAGGGGAATGTGAGCAGAGTATTTTGAAGAACACCAAAAAAAAAAGTTGGCCCCTTGTGTCTATAGGCCCCCTATTTTGCTGTGAGACACATGCTGCTTTTGAAGCCCCATAGTTTACTCTGTATTTCTTCTGTGGGGTCTTGTCCTGGGGTGGAGCCCTAGGGGACTCCTTAGTTCATGAGAGGGAATATGAGAAGGCAGGCTTCTAGAGACAGTTGGTTCATTCCAGAGCGTCTCTTTTGTAGTGCCAAATGAGAAAAGGTGTGTCAAAATCGCTGTCTGTGCTGTGCTAACAAGTGATCCCCAAAGCTTAGTGGCTTTCAGCTGCAGAGATGTATTTCTTGCTCATGTTGCACAGGCACAAATGGGTCACCTGGAGCAGTGCTTCTGTTGCCTTCACTCGCTATCCCAGGTGCACGTGTCAGCCTTTGCCTTGGAAAGAGACCTGAGGTAGTGGGAAAAGAGACCCGGCGAACTATAGGCCAAGTCCCAAAGCATTCACCTGGCCTGGAAGAGACATACCCCTTCTGCATATTTTCAGTGACCAGAGCAAGTCTATGGGCCAAACCTGTGTACTGGGGTGAGGAATATGGTCCTCCCTTAGGGAGGGGCAGTGAATACTGTCAAAACAAAAACTGCACGAGATAAAGTTAAGCAGGCAAGGAGGACTTTGTCCAAGACTACTGCACTAGGGGAGGGAGACCAGAACACAGTCTAAACTCCACTCTGCTGAAAGCGTGGGAGAGTTTATAAGAGCTAGAAAGGGGCAGGGTTGGGGGGTTGAGGGGAATAATTTGCTAATTGGTCTTATCCTAAGGAAAAGTAAACTTTCTCATATCTTCATAACAGGAGGTTGTTTTACAGTTTGGAGCAAGGCAACTGCCGAAGACTCCTACCCTTCCACAGAGACTGAGAGATAGGGCCTGGTCTGCCTGGATGGTTATGTTCCAAAACGATGACTCCTAGGCCCTTGAGAAAGACATTTCTGGGCTACAAAACTGGCAAGGGTCTTTTGAAAGATATACCTCTCAAAGGGGCCAGAAGAACTGACAAACTTAGAAACCATGTTTGAAGAACATGCAGACAGCAGGATCCTGAGAAGGTAGCCCCCATCTTTTGGCAAGGGCAGTATACTCAGAACTTTGATACTACTAGACAAAAATGTGGCTGCCACCAGATACTTATGTAGCTGCTGTGAATAAATG
>CAUYSK010099537.1:0-14441 GCA_963575035.1 Avahi laniger
GGTTCTCATCTGGTTCCTCCTCCTTCTGATCTCCTACACTGTCATTCTGGCGATGCTGAGGTCCCACTCAGGGCAGGCGAGGAGGAAGGCAGCTTCCACCTGCACCACCCACATCATCGTGGTGTCTATGATCTTCATTCCCTGCATCTACATCTATACCCGGCCCTTCACCCCATTCCCCATGGACAAAGCTGTGTCCATCAGCTACACCGTCATAACCCCCATGCTCAACCCCGTGATCTACACCCTGAGGAACCAGGAGATGCAGGCATCCGTGAAGAGATTAGGCAAGCACCTAGTGATTTGCAGCAAGAAGTGAACTTTAAATAGGTTAGCTTTAAATGACAAATCTTCTCCCTGAAATTTTGTTTTCCCATGTGAAAAATGGAGGGAAGTCTTTATAAAGTGTGACAAATCAGATTACAGTAATATTTCTTGGGGACATGCTCCTATGTCAGGTGCTGTTAGGCACTTTCACACTTTTATCTCATTACTTCTCATAAAACTGACAGCGGATATATTATTATTTTATTAAACAGTTTTATAAATGAGAAAACTCAAAGAGAAGTGACTTGCTCAAAGGTGAACAGCAAGCGAGTGGTAGAACTTGGCCTGGAACCTGATTCCTCTAACTCCAAGTTTAGGCAGGAGATGTGGATGGGATTTGAAACTCAGAGTCTCCTGCAACTGCAAGAAAAAGTTCCTGGAACTTTTCTGGAAAGTTCCTCATCTATGGATGAGTATCTGTGACGAGTGGTCAACTGTTTCATCTTAACTCTGGGACAGTCACATTCTTTTCTGCTTCCTGCCTCCTCACCTCATTCCCCACTGGGGTATTTAGGAAGTGATCTCACTTTTAACATCGTCTATATATTTTCCATAATGGCATATGCCCTTTGTTTTTGTTCCTTCTCTACCAAATACTTCTGGGATAATCTTCAAATTATGCTACCTACCTGATATGGTTTGAATGTGTCCCTTCCAAATTTCAGGTGTTGAAAGTTAATGGCCAATGTGATGGTATTAAGAGGTGGTTAGCCCTTGAGGGCTCTTCCATCTTGAATGGGATGAAAGCCCTTATAAAAGAGGCTTCATGCAGCATTAGGCTTGTTTACCCTTTGGCCTTCCACAAATGTTCCTCCCCTCCAGAGGACACAGCAACAAGCTGCCATCTTGGAGGCAGAGAGCAGCCCTCACCAGACAACCGAACCTGCTGGTGCCTTGATCTTGGACTTTCTAGACTCCAGAATGGTGAAAGAATAAATTTCTGTTCTTTATAAATTACTCAGTCTATGATATTTTGTTATAGCAGCACAAATGGACTAAGACATTACCCAACACAATCTTTCCATCATTTGAATGGTATGGCTGAGAGGAAGATGATATAATACAGTTGGAGAACCAAGGCCAGAGAGGGCAGAGCCATGCCCATGAATGCTCCAAATTTGGGGTAGTGAATTCAGTTCCAAGTCTACCATCTCATGTGTGTTTTTGCTTTTCTCTTTAACCTCTCACACTGGAATAAGAGCTCCTTGAGGACAGGGGCCATGCATTATTTATCTTTAAATTCTCCTGGCACCTTTAATGGCACCTGACACAGAGAGACATTTCTATTATACTTTTTCCTGCTTCCTATTCTTTCCCTCTGTCAACTTCAGAATCTATTTTTTATTTCCGTCTCTATCTTTGTATATTTATTCCCTCCATTTCTCTTGGGTATGCATGCATCATTTTGTAAAAGTCTCAGGCAATGTATAATATTGATCCAAAGTTAAGGTAATACAGAAGTTTTTTGCTCCCTCTTCCCTCCCAGAAATCATACTATCCAAGAAATAAAAGTCATGGGCTCTTCTCAATTTCTCTCTAAGCTATCATGGCAACTCTGAGTTTATCCTTTCTCCACTGTGATCTCCATGTCTTCATTTCATGCATTTCTCCATATTCGCAGTCAATCTTTGGAAATGAGGGGAAGGGGAAAATGAACTCTGTCTTATTTGACCTGTGTGGTTCCTCAGAACAGCTTTTCCCCCTTTCACATTAAAGTCCTTTAAATGTCTGATACTTTTCACATCCTCCAAGTCATCTTTTCTCCAGATGTGACATCTACATTTTTTTAGTTGTTCCCATTGTGAGAATTTTCCTAAATCCATCATCCTGGTGATCTCTTCCGTGTTTACTCTTATATGATGACATCCCTCTTAAAATGTAATGCTTACCATATGACACTGCTGCACTGGGGGTATGAATTCTTTAGGAAAAAATTATTATCTCTTTTGAAATATGCATCCATGAGGTGTTTTGGTAGCAAGTAGCAGAATAACCAAATGACAGTGTCTTGAATAATGAGGAAATTATCTGATTTAAATAGAAGACTACAGAATAAGCAATTCCAGAGTTGGTTAATTCAGTAGCTCAAACAGTTTAGGGCTCTGGGCTGGCTGCTCTGTAATTCCCTGCCTTTCTTCTCATGATGGCAATATGGCTGTCAGTGTTCCAGACATCATATCTTTATATTCAAATAATTCAGTAAGAAGGAAAAGGAGAGGCATTAATGTGCTTTTTGCCATTTACCAAGGGGAAAATTTTTCTTAGAGCCACACCAGATGAATTCTCTTTTGATCCATTTGGTCAGAACTGGATCATATGGTCAACCCAGTCTGCAAGGGGGAATGGAAAGGTGAATGTTTGGATTTTTCAGCCATGAAGAAAGAAGGTTGTGAATGACGATCAATAGTGTCTTCCATGTAGGTATAAGCCCCTGGCAGAAGGAAGAGACATGAGTGAATTGAGTAAAAAAATCTCAATGAGGAGAAAACTCTGTGATGGACAGGGGTCATAAAATCAAATGCCTAGGGAAGTCAACAAGTAACATGAATAAGTTAAGTGGGCTCAGTGAAAACTAATGGGGAACTGGACAATGCTTATCCAGGCAAAAGGGAAATCCCACTTCCAGTCCTTGTCCCAACCCCTTCACCATGTGAGAACACAGTGAGAAGACTGCTGTCTACAAACCAGGAAGTGGGCTTTATGAGACATGGAATCTGCCAGTACCTTGTCTTGGACATCCCAACCTCCAGAACCATAAAAAATAAATTTCTGTTGTGTATAAGCCACCAAGTCAGCAGTGTGCTGTTATAGAAGCAGCCCGAACAGACTAAGACAGAAATATCTTGCAAAACTACAGTATAATATCACAATAAGGATATTAATTTTGATATAGTCAAAACATAGAATAGGACACTTTTAAAAAATACTCTATATTTAATATCCACAAAGAGATAAGAGGTTATCGCATTTGTGAAACAAGATTAGGATGGAATTTTAGAAAGGTACAATCAGAGAATGAGAAAAATTCTTAGAAATTAAAAATATAATTTGTAGCATACTGTATTTTTCCACGTGGTCACATTAGTATCTTCCATCCCACATGCTTTTCATCACAATATGACTTTCACATATTTCTCATTGAGAAGTGGAATCTTTGTTTCCTCCTCTTGAATCTGGAAGGGCTTGTGACCATGGTGGAAATGACACCATGTGAACTCTGAGGGTATGTGATAGGAGACAATGCAGGCTCCAGTTAGTTCTCTTTGGAATGCCTACTCTTGGAAACCGGCTACCAAGCAGCCACATGGAGAAGTCATTTGCATTTATATTAATGTCTTGATTGACCGGAATTTGTCCCCAAGTAAGTTTTTCAAGAAAGATTCATAAGAACTATATTTTTTGAGTTAAATGTTTGAAACTATTTATCTGTTGCCTTTATATGTAAATGACAATTTGGGTAAACATCTTTGGCTCATACTTTATTTTCATTAGGTCGTTGTAGATGTTCCTCTGTTTTCTAGGGCTATTGAGAAGTTTCAAGCCAGCCTCCTCCTTATAGGTGGCTTCATAATTTTTCATGGCAGCATATAGGATTCTTTCTTTCCTTCGGAGTCTGTAATTTTACTCAGTTATATTTTAGCATTGGTTGATGTTGACCAATTTTTCCTGGCACACAATGTGCCCTTTCAAGCTATTGATTCCATGTATTCTATCTTCAGTAAAATTTTGGATATATTTTTGGATATATTTGGATACATCTTTGGATATATTTTTGCTCCAATTATTTATATGTCTTCTTCAAGGATATCCAATTATTAATCGAACCAATATTCTTTGTATTTCATGCATAAATATATAACACACATTTCTTATCAGTCCTTTTAAATTTCGGAGGTTTTTCCATTTCCTTTTCTTTAGTTCTCTTAAGCCTGCCTTCCTGATCTCTTGCTGTATTTTAAGCACTGTTTATTCTCATCTTTGTGTCTTCCATTTTTTGTAATGATTTTATTTTTCTCCTATTCTTTTTTCCCTAATCTCTGCAAGTGATGTTTTCCATCTCTGTTTTTGTATTATCATTTATTTCTTAAGTTCTTATTATTCTGCTCTGAGATCATAATATATAGAAGCTTGATTTAGTTTTTTTCTGAATTATCTACATTCTTGGAAAACTCTTTAATCAAAATTTTCTTCTCTATTTTATTCTGTGCTCTTCACCTACTTTCTTTCCTCTTTTTTGATTTATTTTTATAGACTCCGCTAGTTACTTTAAAATTATGAAACATCATTGAAGAAGCCATTTCTTCTATGAATATTACCAGCTACGTATTTTTTTAAAAAGTGGTGGTGGTGGTAGTGAGGATGGGCCAGGGGGTGCTCCGGGCTAATAGGAATTCTCCTGGGTTCGCAGGGCAGCACTGAATGATACAGGTATGTGGGTGTGTGTACATTGAGCCTTTCCATCTCTTCAGTTGGCAGCTGCAGGGGTGCCCCCAGCCCACAGTTTCCCCACTATCGTACTGGATAGTGCAGTGGTAAATGTGGCATCAGCCCAGCCTCTCCATCCCTTTTTTGGTATTCAGTATGGCTTAGGCAAGCTCCTGCACCCTGTGTGCCCTGATCTGGTCCATCCAAACAAATGTGGTTGTTTTATCCTTCGTCATGTACCAGCTACTCCGGAGCAAACTCTGCCAGCGTCGTCCAGGAGTTGGCGTGGGCAGCAGCCTCTCTCTCCCTTCACAGTACTTGACAGCGCTTCGTGTGTGTGTGTGTGTGTGTGTGTGTGTGTGTGTGTGTGTGTGCGTGCTGTCCGGGTTGTAGGCTTCTCTTAGTTTCAATGAAAATGGCATTTCCGTTTCCAGCGAGGAGGAGAAAAAGAAAAACCTTTGCTTTCTTATAACTAGAAGTTATTTATTGGTCCAATTTTAAAAGCTGTGTTGAGTCATTTTTTTTTAACTTTTGAAAATCTTACTTTTATATGATCCAGAATATCAATTCTAAGGGTAACAAGCACACAAAGCTAAGTATAATCAATAACATTGACAAAAAGTGAAGAAATGCGAGTAAAATTTTCCCACATTTATCATATCCATGATCGAATATTCCACAATACCAGGTGCTTAAATCTTAACTACATTTGTTGAGATATACCACATTAAAATGAATATGGCTACATCTATGAGAATTTATACCTTTAAAACATTTCTTACTGAAGCTATGCTGTGTTTATGACATAAATTTTCTCAAATCTATATTTATGAACCCTAAACACATTGGTACATTATTTTCCACTGTAGACACTTTAGAGAAAACATTTAAAATAAGTTGTTCATAAAACAGCTTAAATGAAAAACCTGCCTCATACAGTATAGGCTTTGGAGCTATGGGATTCAAATCTGTGCTCTAACTCCTGCTGGTTGTGTTCCTTTCAGACAATTAGTTACATCATTGAGCCACTACTTAACTGTAAAATTTATACAGTATGACTGTAAATTTTAACTATATACTCACCTCATAGAGTGGCTCAATGAGGTAAATGTAAAGCAATTGGCACATAGTAGGTGCTCAATTATGGTTGGTTCCTTCACATATTCCCCTTTATCATTATTTTCTGATTTTCCATCAATATTTTAAAATTAAGCCAGGATAGTTAGACATCTGGTTCCTCAGGATCTGAATGACCACATCGAGTAATGATCTTCAGTCATTTTGTATATATAGGATTAGTGAAAACAGCTCTCTTAAAAGTTGTTGAGGAAGGGCTATAAATTATTTCAGTGACAGTACATTAATTCTGGTCCAGAAAATACTTCACTTCTCAGACTTATTAATCTCTAGATTTTGTCATTCCAATCGTATTTATAATCAAGCTCAGGGGTGATTAAGTGTAATTATGAAAAGACCTCAATCAACCTTGCCTCGGATGTTTACTTCACATATGATCCATAAAAAGTGGTGTATCGGTCAGGGTTTGACCAGAGAAACAGGACCAGTAGGAGATATCTCAGAGAGAGAGAGAGAGAGAGAGAAGGAGATTGCAAGGAATTGGCTCACGTGATTGTGAGACTGCTGGCTGGGCAAGTGTATAATCTGCAGGGCAGGTCACCAGCTGAAGTTGATGTCTACATGCAGAATTTCTCCTTCTCTAAGGCAACGTCAGTTCCGCTCTTAAGTTCTTCCCACTGATTGAATGAGGCACATTCAGTTATCTAGAGCGATCTTCTTTGCTTACATCAACTGACTACAGACATCAGTTATATCTACAAAACACTTTCGTACCTAGAGTAGAGTTCAATGGAATAGATGGGAACTATAGCTTAGTCAGGTTGACACATAAAACTGACCACCACCCACCACAAAGGACGAATGATTAATTATCAGTGATGCTGGGCTTCCTCAAAGAGAATGTATAGGAAATTACTTCTATATGTGTCCTACATCTATTTAACAATTTGAAGTTATAACAATAGTTAAATCTGACAAATATTTATTTTCTTAGAAATGTGATCCATAGGGAAATCATTTTTTTCAGCTCAGTTTTCCATGACTGGGTCTTTAGCATAATTTCCCCATCCCTGCCATTCATTTCTCTGGCAACCATTATGTTGGCTAGTGGAGGGCAGGAAGATGAGCTTTGGCAGACGTTTTACAGACTCACATATATAATAATACCTTGACAGGGGAAATATATAAACTGGGGCATACCAGGTCACTCTTACTTAAAGCTGAATCAGAATCATAAAGAATTAACCTAGGCAATTAAAAATCACCCATCTGATAGTCGATGAGATCGACAAGCCCTGTGCCCTTCCCCACCATCAATCTAGGCTGCTTTGCCAAATGGCTCAATTTTAAAATGGACTAAAGCTCTAAATATTGGTAATGTTAGTGTTTTTTAAAAATCTACATCTCTTGTATGTGGAAGAGCTTCATGGTGCTCTTATCTGCCAGAGGCAGATGGTTTATTTTGCGAAGTATAAACATTTACAGTGAAAGAACTCAGAGCAACCTGGAAAGCCCACGTAGATCAGGGAGCTCTAAAAAATCACACGGTTTTTACAGCACATCAAGGTTACAATGTCGGTTAATTTTAGTTTTTTAAAAATTAATTCCTCCTAATGAGAAAACACATGGGTTTCCTGCGCCAATCCTTGTGTTGAATGGAGTAGTAGTTGTCATGTACAGAACGGTAGCACTTTATAGATGGTGTGAGTAGAATTGGATATGGGTAGTCAATCGACCATGGGGCTCTGGCTGGCAAAATGAAGAACAAAGTTTATAGGGTGTTAAGTTTCCATTGTGGTATACAAACATTTTATCATCCATGACTTTGCCTAAGTAAAGATCAATTCAGTTTAAAAGAAGAAGGAGAAGAAGAAGAAAGAAATCAAATGAATTATCTTGATGGCGCCATGATAGAGAACTGTCCGTTGTGCTGACAAGCAAGTCGGTGGCTCTCAATGTCTGGTCCCAGGAACAGGTGCATCAGCATTATCTGAGAACTTGTTACAAATGCAAATTCTTGGTCTTACCATTGACCTACTGAATGAGAAAGTCTGGGCTGGGCACAGCAAACTGTCTTCAACAAGCCCTCCAGGTAATTCTCTCAAGGGTAAGAATCACTTACGTAAAAAATACGTTCCTCTGAAACCCCAGGGGTCTCTTTCTTTTGAAGATCCTCTTGTCCTTGTTTGCCCTGGCCGGCAAATCCTACATTCCACAAACCTCTAAAATTTTCAGTGTCCTTGGTTCTTTGGAGCCCCAAGGGAGAACTCTGAAAGAGTATGTGTTTTTGACACATTTAGAAACCCCTTTTTTTTTCTTTTTTCGGCATAGTTGGCAGAACCTGTGTGGGGAAACCCCAAGACATTTAGAAACTTTTTAACAACTCCCATTGCTCCCTTGGCCCCAGTTGTAATCAGTCCAGCTTCCTGTGACCTGTTCAGTAGTTTCTCCCCCAAATATTCCCTCTTCCCCTAGGGCCCTATCCATGTAGTATTCATGAGGTAGGGATAGCGGCTAGGAAGCTATAAGGCTGCAGCAAAGGATCTCCAAGAACGTGGAAGCCTGAAGCCCCATTCTGGGATGAAGGAAGGTCAGAGACCAGGGTTTCCTCACCCACCGTAGACCAGCTGTAAGAAGGATCTTGCAACACCTACTGGACAGTGAGAGCAACAAATACGTGCCTTGGTGGTAGTAAGTCTAAAGTGCGAGGAGAGACTCGGGAAGTACTGCAGGGGGAATATGGTGTTGAAAACAGATGCCTAAGGTTACACGTGAAAACGACCAAGCATAGAATTGGCCCTCTGATTTAGAGGGAGGGTTCTGAGAGCAAAGGATGAAGAGAATGAGGAAAATCATGAAAAAATTTCTCTACATAGTCACATAAAACAAGGTCACATAATTATCTGCTAATATATTAAGTTGGCAAACATTTTTGAGCAACTGCAAATCAGAGATGTTGTCATAGATGCTGGGCCTACTAATTTATTGAATTTATAATCAAGGGGAGCAACAGGAAAAAAAAAGATAAATTCTATAATGGAGATATTTGTAAGTGCTACTGAAACTCAGAGAAATGAGGAATGAATTCTGCTTTGGAGAAGTCAGAGGGAAAGTGATGTCTCTCTGAGGGCTTCTAGGTTGAGAAGGCAGCAAAAGGTATTTCAGAAAACAGGATTTACTACCAAAGACACAGAATAACCAAATACATGGCGTATGTGGAAGCTATGAATTCTTTGAACGGCCACTGGTTCCTGGGTGACAGGGACACTGATTAGAAAGGTATGTGGAGGTTACATTTTATACCCTTGTATGAAATGCTGGGAGTTGCACGCACATACATATGCATGTTTTTTCTATCCCGAATTTATCCGCAAAGCATTTTAGGTGGTTTTAAGAGTTTGAGTTTTAAGCTGTCAGCACTAGACACTCATTAAAGATTATGACGGGGAGGAACATGATCAGAGCTGAGTCCAGAAAGATCTCATGGACAGCTGTGTAGAAGGTGTCCTGCAGGGGGAGCAAACTGAAGCAGAAGGATAGGATTGGAACGACGTCGATACTGTAGATAGTAGACTGCAGCAGAGTGGGTGAGAAAGGATGAGGGAAACTGAGACAGGGTGGGGGGATTGAGGAGACCACCGACGCCTCACCCTGTCACCTGCACCTGCTTCTAAGCTTTTAGTGTCATCTCCTCCCCCTCCCCAGCACTTTTCCATTTCCTGTCTTCACCTGTCCTGTTCCTCCATCTCTCTTCCTTTTAATCTCCCTTTGTCTATTTCTGTTCCTCTTCTTTTAACATCTTCCTTTGTTTTCTACTCTTGGTTTTGGTAACATCTTCTAAAATTCCTGTTCCATTAAGAAGAGCACTCAGAGTCCCCTTCAGACAGTATTCATCATCTATTTCATCATCTATTTCTTAATCCAAGGAATCATCTTCCCGCTTCTCCCTCTTGACTCAGCACACACACCACACATGTCCCAGTCAGCAAGGGGCCACCTACGACGGAGGGCAGGGGAGCAAGTGGATGTCCCAGGTATCTGGCTATGTCCAGTGTCTTCCTTTCACTGATTTGCACACCCAGCTATTCATCCGCCCAGCAGTCAACATCGCATGGTTTTTGAGACCGCCTATCATGAAGGATGGGTACTGAAAGGCACAAATAAACTGTGAGATCCCGATCTAGGTCTCTGGACTTATAGCTGAATTGTGGAGGGAAAATATAGACACAGGAAAAGTCTATTCGCATAATGATGCATTAAATGACGTATGAAAAACTATTGGCACAGGAACTTCTTGGAGAATGAAAGAGAGGATGTCTTAAGACTAGAAGACTTCACAGAGGAGAGCAATTACCACTGATTACTCCACACACTGTTTTAGGAATCTTCTAAGTGTAACTCTACTTAAGCCCTCAGAAAATTCTATAAAAAAAACAACTGTTTGTTTTTATTAGAGACAGGGTCTCACGCTGTTGCCCAGGCTGGAGGCAGTGGTGTACTCATACTTCACTGTAACCTTGAACACCTGGGCTCAAGTGCTCTTCCTGCCTCAGCTTCCTGAGTAGCTGGGACTACAGGTGCATGTCACCTTGCCCAGCTAATTTTGAAATTTTTCGTAGAGATGGGTGTCTCACAATGTTGCCCAGGCTGTTCTTGAACTCCTGGCCTCAAGCGATCCTCCTGCTTCAGCCTCCCAAAGTGCTGAGATTACAGGTGTGAATCACCATGCCCAGCCACAAAGAAAGCATTTTTATTACTATGTTACAGATGTGGAAGCTGAGACCCAGAAAGATTAACTAGTCATAGTCAAATCTCAATGAAATGAAAGACCTGAAATTTGACTCCAGATGTATCTGACTCCAAATATCTTCCCACCACTGTATGAATCTTCAAAAGGTAGGTTGCATATATTTCTGGGTGGCTTTAAGATTTCCTGAATGTATATCCCAGCGCCCATTTGTAAACTCCCCAGAGACAAGACAGCACCTGGTATCATGGGATGTACACAAGGATGCCCATCTTATGGACCTGACAACTTGGTTCTGAGCCCCTGAGCACCGAGAGGGCAAGCAGTGACTGCATGAATCTATGTCTGTGGTTTATTTTCTTCAGGTTTGTGGAGAAGACAACATGGAACAAGGGAATGTCACGTGGGAATCACATTTTGTCTTTCTGGGCCTCTCACAGACTCGGGAGCTCCAGCATTTCCTGTTTTTGGTGTTCCTGTTTGTATACGTCACCACTGTGGTGGGAAACCTTCTCATCATAGTCACAGTGACCTCTGATTCCCGGCTTCACACACCCATGTACTTTCTGCTCCGAAACCTGGCTGTCATAGACCTCTCTTTCTCCTCAGTCACTGCCCCAAAGATGCTAGTAGACTTCCTATCTGAGAAGAAGACCATCTCCTACCAGGGTTGCATGGCCCAGATCTTCTTCTTCCACTTTCTTGGAGGTGCCCTGGTCTTCTTCCTCTCAGTGATGGCCTATGACCGCTTCATTGCCGTCTCCCGGCCCCTTCACTATGTCACCATCATGAACACTCAGCTCTGTGTGGGACTGGTGGTGGCCGCCTGGGTTGGGGGCTTCATCCACTCCATTGTCCAGCTGGCTCTGATGCTCCCGCTGCCTTTCTGTGGCCCCAACATCCTGGATAATTTCTACTGTGACATTCCCCAAGTATTGAGACTTGCCTGCACTGACACCTCCCTCCTGGAGTTGCTCATGATCTCCAACAGTGGGATGCTGGATGTCATCTGGTTCTTTTTCCTCCTGGTCTCCTACACTGTCATTCTGGCGATGCTGAGGTCCCACTTAGGGCAGGCGAGGAGGAAGGCAGCTTCCACTTGCACCACCCACATCATCGTGGTGTCTATGATCTTCATCCCAAGCATTTACCTCTACGCCCGGCCCTTCACCCCATTCCCCATGGACAAGGCTGTGTCCATCAGCCACACGGTCATGACCCCCATGCTCAACCCCGTGATCTACACCCTGAGGAACCAGGAGATTCAGGCAGCTGTGAAGAGACTAGGGAGGCGCTGGCTGGTTTGGAAAGCAGAGTGACGGTGGTAGGTAGCTCCTCTTTGACTTTGCTTTTCCTTCCTAAAGTGGAGAGGGAGCTGTGCCATCTGCTTTCCTCAAAGCTTGTGGATGTGTTGTGAGGGGAGTGGAAGGGGTGAATGAGTTTTGAAACCAAGCAACTTCGTGTTTTTGGAAAGAGGAGTGTGCTCTTTGGTGGCTAAGGTTTGTGATAAAGAGTTCTAACACACCTGCCACAATGGGAAGTGTTCACATGGGCCCTGGAAAACCACACCCGCCCCTCCCCTTCCTGGTGGACAGTTTCCCTATGATGAGCGCATTTCCCCAGTAAGAACATTTCAATTTTCTGTATTCTGACTCTCCTCTCAGCATCCCCTCTTGACGTGAGTCTGGGTTGTTGGAAAGACTACAGTATTTGGAGTCTTCAGCTCTAAATTGGAGGTCCTGACCCATCACTGACCAAACTGTTGACCTCAGATGAGCCACCCGGCCTCTCTTGGCCCCATGGCTTCTTCTTCACCAATCTTGCTTAAATTAATATCTGCACCCCCAAACCTCCCAGGTTTGTTATAAGAATCAAATAAAAAATTTTTATGAGAAAATAATGGGGAAATCATATAACTGTATATTGTCTTTCAGGCTTTTAAAAATTATTTTATTTTATTTTCAAATATGAAATTATTATGAATATTCAGATTTTTCCTCTTTACATTTTAATGTAATATACTAATTGTTACAAATTAAAGAGTATGTGTAAAATGCATGTAAGTTATAAAACATTGTATTATTACATATGAACACTCACGTACACACTATGCAAGTCAAAAAGCAGAAGTTTCCAATAACGTGCATTCCACCCTAATTTCTCCCCAGATGAAAGCACTCTCTTGAATTTTGTGTTTATCATTTCATTGCTTGTATAAAGTCATTTTATCACATTTTATGTCAACAGTATATTGTTTTGTTTTGCTACTTTGGTGCTTTATAAAAATATCATACTCTACATAATAGCCTGAGATTTTCTTTTTTCCCCACAACATTATGTTTCTAAGTTTCACTTACTGTGGTTTGGCTGTGGTTCATCATATGCACTACTATATAATATTCTATTATGAGAATAACGTGTTTGGGGTGTTTCCAGTTTTTTGTTCTTACAAAGAGTACTATTTTGAATACTCCCCTACTTGTCTCAAGTTGCCACGTCGAAGGGCTCTAGTTCATGCACCTGGAAGTGAAATCGCTCAGTCATGAGGTCTTCAACAATTTAGCTTTACAAAATAGTGCCAAATAGTTTTCCAAAGCTATAGGAAAAAATTACACGTTCATCAGTAGTATATGTGTTCCCATTGATCCATATCCTTCTAAAAATTCATATTGTGAGACTTTAATTTTTTCCAATTTAGTAAGTAAAAAATGATATTTTATTGCAGCCCTAGTTTGCATTTCTCTATTCTCTAATATTTCTTTCTATATTTTTATTGCATTCAGGTTTCCCATAATGACTTTTGTTCACTTTTCTATTACTTTTTGTAATTGGTGGAGGAGTTCTTTTATCATTTGATTACTGATTCATTGTCAGTTATATTTATTATGATACCTTTTCCCAATTTGTGGTTTATCTTCTCTATTTGTGGTATTAATTTTAGTGTAACCAGATATATCAATCTTATATTTTAGTATCAACACTTATTGGGATCTAATTTTAATTGTTTCTTACCTGGAGGACATAAAGATTTTCTCCTACATAGTCCTTTTATTTCAACTTTTTAAAAACAATCCAAAATTACATAAAAATTGCAAGTATAATATAAAGTCCTTTTTTCCTGAAGATTTGAGGGTAAGTTAGCAATCTGACACCCACTACTCCTCAATACTTTAATGTGCATTTTCCAAATAGAGATTTTCCTATAATATTACTCTATGCTCGTCAAAGTCAATACGTTATTAACATCCAATCTTCAGATCCCATTCAAGTTTGGCCAAATGTCCCAATAAAGTCTTTTATAGAAAGGGAATCTAGTTCAGAACTATGTGTTGCATTTAGTAGTTATACAGTAGTTTAGATTCCTTTGGTCTGGAAGAATTTCTCCTTGAATTTGATGACCTGGGCCCTTTCAAAGATTACATATCCATCATTTTGTAGAATGTTCCTCCATCAGATTTGTCTTATGTTTCATGACAATTAGATTTTGGTGATGCATCTTGGTCAGGGTATCACAGAAATTATGCTGTGTTTTTCTCACGGCATCCTATAAGGTGTGTGACTTTGCTTTGTCTCATTCTGATGTCCCGTCCCTTTGATTACTACACTAAGGAAGCGTCTGTTAAGCTTCTCAACTGTTAAATTACTCATTTTCCCTTGGAAATTAGTAAATGTTTTGTGGGGAGGTATTTTGAGACTATCTGGTTCCTTATGAAAGTTTCAATTTATTCATTTATTTATTTATATCTGTGTGGATTCATGTTTACCTCTCTTATTCATTGAGTTATGATCCATTATTATCATTATTTATTTTGATACTGAATATGTCCCAGACTTGGCCAGCAGGAGTCTCTTCAAGCTAGCTTCT